>JAGVSP010003666.1:0-54750 GCA_022494985.1 Micrasema minimum | reverse complement strand
CGAGAAAGGACGAGAAAAGATACGTCAGGATCAAGTTCAACAACATCACCTCCTAACCTCCCCGTACGGGAAAACCTTCCCCGTATGTGTACGGGGAAGACACGAGTGTCCTATACTGCTTGTGCTTCGGCGTCTTAAAAATACAGAGGCGATAACAATAAATATAAAAATTTATGTAGTTAGTAGTATAGGTTAAAATCCACTTGGAAAGGACCATATTTTTTTTCATTTAAAATAAAAAAATATGATAAACTCAATTATTTAATTTTTGGGGCCGCTTTCAAATGGTCGGAAAAAAATTGAAGGTCCCTACGTATGTACGTATACTGTCAAATCTGAAAAAGGGAGATTTTCATTTTATTGATTTATACTGTCTAATTTACCGACACAATATTAACAGGTGGTCAAAAAAAAGAAAATTTTTTTCCTCACAATTTTGCGTTTTTTTAATCGAATAAAATTTCACACGGTTATCATTTTTTCACTAAACCTCACCGGCGAAAATACAAAAAAGTAGCTAATTCAAAAAAATCTAATACTATCCACGAGCCACCACTGGCCGTGTTATCTTTCGACCTTCTTACATCAGCATCTCAGGTTCCCTCCTCCCCCCCCCCCCTTCACCCACACGTACCCACCCCTATACAACGTGAATGATTGGATGCGGTCAGCGGATTTCACCCGAGATAGCTCCAACGAACAAACACGCCTCACCTTGTATATCTTAACAAACATGTGTAAACACCTACAGCTATGGGAATTTTCGCTAATCTATTGCTATTCGTTTGAACTATGCAAGATCATAAGCGTATTTCGTGTCTGATACCTCGGAGCGGCACAGGGTAACACGAGCGGCGAGCGGCGAGAGCGAGTTCAACGAAGGATCGTAAAAATCCAATGTGATATACACGCTTCTATACTACTACTACTTACCCTTTTCCGCACCCAATGGTACATAGAGCACTGCATTGGTACAGTGTACAGTGCAGTGTCTCTTGATGCTGTCATATGCTTCACTACCAGACACACGAAATATTAATATAAAAATCACATGTAAATTTATTTTTTTATTTAATTACAGGTAACTCTACAATGTGACAATATCTATCATTTTACATTTTATCATAACAATTACATACACGGTTTTATTGCACATCAATTACAGAATTATTCTCGTACACAATTTACAGGTTTAAAAAGCTTTAAATAGTTTGCATTAATATGTTCGATCAGAGGTTACAAAAAGATTTCAAGCTCCTCTTGAATTTACCACATCTATTATTAAATACATCAATATTTAAATGTTTTTCTATGTCATTGTACAGTCTTAACATTCAAGATAAAGAATTAAAGTGCGCCATGTTATTGTTAAATGTTGGGACAAAAAATGTTTTATGTGATCTCAACCTAATAATATTAGATAATTACAATTTGACAGCTCAACAGAGACGAGAAGTTTGGAAGGGAATATGGATAATGGGTTAAATCTAGTTTTTGTCTTCAAGTATTTGGACACAGTCAAAATGTAGTTTAATATTAGATAAACTTGGAAAATACTTTTATATATTAACTCTATAAATATTGGCTACCAAAGATTCCTAATCGCGCCCACAGAACTTGTTTTACTTGATCACGCCATGTCTTTCTCGGCCTTCCTCGACTTCTACACCTAGGCACAGTCGCATCATATATTTTTTTAGCAATCTAATGCTACCATTTTGTCTTTCATATGCAGCACATAAAAACCGCAAATAATTCATTAAAAAGTGCATACCTAACTGAATCCAACAGCAGATGAAAGTTATTTCATAAAAATTCTACTAAATATTAAATCCAAAAATCTCAGTTTCTTATTTATGCCACATAAGGGCTTCATCGCCGCATGTCTTCAATAATAATTTGTCCTTACTAATGCACTAGAGTTCGGTGCTATGTATTTCACACCCTCCAAGTCACACCACATCCCTTAAATTCATCCCCAGAGCATAAAGTGCGGGTTTCTGTGCAACGGTATTGCAATGCACCCTTTGAAAATTTATATTTATCCCATTGAGGACGTTTTGCATACGATGTGTGTGCAAACTTTGAACAAATACGTAATATGTGTTTCTTCGTAATGAGTCAAGTCAATTCTTGTGCATAATTTTATTTTGAAAAGGGTAGAGATAAAAGAATAATAAGGGTTGTTTGTGATATTGTACCCATATAATATGTAAAAATGTGTGTTTTTTTTTTAAATATGAAACTTCATGTACAATTACATAGCAAATGTACAAGGCGGGCTTATTGCTTTTAAGAAATATCTTCCAGCCCACTATTAAGTTATTAAGTACAATGAAAAACATAGACTAATTATTTCATCATTTATATCTTTACAGAGATGAGGTAAGATATTTCCAAATTTAGGAATATGGATATTCAAGCGTTTACAGGGCATATGACCTGTCATTGGCTGGGTTGAGTTTGCCACATTTACGCACTACAACATCCCCCATTCCGCTTATTACCGAATATCCACACCAGGTAACATTTTTGATTTTGTATTTGAGTTACGAATCGAAAACCTTTCGCAAGCGCGTAACACTAGCTCCATCTATGCATTGATATTGAAGTTAAGTATTTATTGGCAAATTACTTCATTTTTCTAATTAAGACTGAACGAGTTAAATTAATTACTAGTAATCGCCTGCAGATGACTCTACAATTTATTTTACTAATATTTAGACCACGAATTTTATACATACATTTTTGTGTGTGTTCAAATACTTGTACACAAATCTGGATTTATCCTACTCCCGTCATGAGATAAATCCAGATTTGTGTACAAGTATTTGAACACACCCAAAAATGTAATAGACTAATTATTTCCAAGATTAAGATTTAATTTCATTATTTTAATATAACTATAAACCAGTCGTAACAGGGTGAAAGCGCTTAAACAGATCAAGATAAATAAAGTGGACATGGACCAAGTGGTATTTTTAAGGTTTTTACTATTGATATTAAAGAGATTAAATCTGGAAAACTCCACCAAGACATTCATGGTAAATAAAAAAAATTATAAATCTTCGTCTTCGAATTGTTAACAGTACACTTCTACTATTGTACTATCACCACATATTCCTCTAAACTTACCTTTTTATACGACACGACTCCCCACACCACCACCACCACCCATCCTCACACATCCCCCCCATTCTCCCAGTCCCCCTCCACCTTAAATAAAAATAATCGAAATCATACCAATTGCAAATTAACCTTATTTAACCTATTGCACCCCTGGTATAGAAAGATATAACAACCTCTGCACCCCTTTTCCCAAGTTTCCACCTCCATACATACTCATACATGCCCAATATTCTAATCAACGATTCCCGTGTTTATCCATTATCATTCCTTTCTCTTGCATTTACACTCCCAAGTTTAATGAAGAATCCGCCCCCTGCAATGCACTGTATGCGGGTAGGAAGAAGGGTAGGCAAAGCATAATAACTTGATATATACAATATAATTAATAAATACTCAATATTTTTCAAAACAAACCTTCGATCTTTGAAATCCATACAACTTATAATTTTCCTACCAATCAAAAAACATTTTACCCACTTAACAAAAAATAACCCAATCCAATACCCCCCAAAACACTTCAACCACACACCAACATCCCCTTACCCAAGTTTCACTAAGAAAATCTAAATTCTAATAATAGTTCCTTTTGCTACCAACTATGACATCATAGTGTTAACTATTTTTTGTATTCCCCAAACATCTTTTATTTAGACTCACTAACTAACTAACCATCATGCCACTTCCCGTCGTAGAGGTAGGCAAGAGAGGATGAACGCCATACCACTCTGTCCTGACATACTTCCTTTGCCTTCCTCCAATTCATCACATCTTCTCATGCATATACGCCCGAGTTATTCCCGACTTTTTCACATGTCCACTTTCAAGAAACTTGTCGCACGTTGCTCCTTCCCGTGTCATTCTCGATCTCGGCCTTCCTTTGGCTTCTCGTCCTAGGCACACTTGGGCATCATAAAACTTCTTTTAGCGTTTTTTCAGCCCTCCCCCCCCTCCCTCCTAACCCCTGCACCACCCACACCCCCACACACCCCCCCCCCCCCAAAAAGACCCCTATCCCACTTTAACTTTGCCTCCGATTAATGCTTTGGCATCTGCTCTAATTTAGGACATAATGTACCCACCTATCATACATAAGTCTTAGCACACATTTTCGCCTGAGAGATTCGCATTTTCAACAGGCAATTTAATTCTAATTTCATCCTTCTTTTTCCAGCACCAGACCAACTTCACTAGACTAATGTTACAAAATAAAATTATGTATTTAAATATACAGCACAAATACGGCTTAAAATCACAAAAGTAAAGTTGTACTACAATTTTCAATAAAAAAAAATTGGCGGGGATTTTCCTTTTCGGCCATTTTTTGTTTGTTTTGCGGAGTGCCTTAGGGGTAGTACACGAGATACAGAATAAAAACAATGAGTACCTTATTAAAAAGCACATAAAATTCTACAGAATTATATAACTTTCTTTTCCATAAAAAAAATATAAAAAATCCCATTTTGGAGCCACATCAAGTGATCGTCACTCATTTGGACCCATGGTTTAAGCAGGGTAAAACAAAAATTTTGTCTGGCCTTAAATGAAAAATGATTGAACAGACCTTGATCAAGCTTTATTTAACATTAATAATCTACTTATAAATTTCATATTTTTTTATTCTTATTATTCAATGCTTTCCTTTAAGGCATAATCCCCCCCTCATCATATAATAAATAATAACCCCCTCCACCCCCGAAGAATAAGCATAATATCATATATCTAAGTTTTTTTTAATTCATTTAAAAATTAATACCTTTCGATACGATTATGACTTTCATCCTCGAAATCTAAGCATTGCTTTCAGCATCGTATCAATATCAGGATAAATCAATATTCCCTGCAAAATCTACCCTTCAGTGGCGAAGAAAATCTGTTGGGTAAATAAAACCCCGGCTAAGTCTTTCGAATATCTCTGGGTGGAATCCTCCCACTCCTCTCTCTTAACCCTCTCAGGCGCCCCTGTTTGCCGATTATTAATTCGATTCATTAGCACACCTTCTGTGGGAAGACTCACGCCCCCCCCCCCCCCCCCCCCCCCCTCCCCAAAGCCCCCTATCAGCGGGGGTCTGGAAGGAACTTTAAAAACGTTTTTGCATTTTCACTTTACGGCCCCCGAAGGGTTAATGCCTTGAGATGCTCCGGTGTTTGACCGAATGCTCCTAGGAGGTGAATTTATAGTGGTCGAGATGTTTACCCCAGGGTTTTATTAGATTTTCAGATATTTAAACGCTTTTCAATAAAGAAAATACAGTTTAATACAGAGAAAGACAAAATTTTCTCTAATATAAAACAACCCGAATTGTATTTCTAGTAATATATGAAATATTTATTTGAATTTGTTTTTTTACACAAATACTAAACTAACTTAACTAACCCATCACGTCGCCATTTCCTCGTAGGGTAGGCAGAGAGGATAGAACGCCATACCACTCTGTCTGGCACCATACTTCCTTTGCTTCCTTTACATTCATACATCTTCTTCACATGCACCTACGCCGATTATTCCGACTTTTCACATGTCCACTTTCAAGTACTTGTTGTACTTGGTCATGCCATGTCTTTTTCGGCCTTCTTCGGATTCTACAATCCCAGGCACACTTGCATTAAAACTTCTTTAGCCGTTCTTTCATCACTCCATTCGCTCCACATGACCAAACCATCGTAAAAGCACTTTCTTAATTTTGTCGAATAATGCTTATCTCAGCCTTGCACTCTGCTCTAATTTCGACATTTTGGTACAACCTATCATAATAGTCTTACCACACACGCCTAGACTCGCATTTCAACAGCATTTAGTCTAATTTCCATCCTTCTTTTTCCAACACCACGCTTCACTTACATCCATAAGGATTGGTACCCTCGTTTTCAAAATGTAAGAACTCCGGATTTGAATATCAATAATATTATATGCAGATAGTCCATTGACCTGAGATAAGTTCCTGGTGTTTATCTGATATAGAGACCAAAGCTCTATCCAACGTTTGGTCCCGATGTCTATTCTATAAATATCAATTGCATGAGAACAGTGATAGTGTGATAGTAAGGTGAAAATTTACAATACCTGTGAATTCCTAACTTGATGAGATGGACGGGATACAAGGGCTTAATACTAACAGTAAGACCAAATCCATGTCTGCTGATTATTGAAGTCTAATAGATTTTCAAATGATGTATTCGCCGGAAAATTCATGAGGGACCAGGATTAGAAACGCCCCCAAATTTGAGAACATAACTTGCCCCCGCCACCACATTTTGTTTGTCAGTTATGCTCAATCACTCATAAACTGATGCGACGTGCTAAATGAAGGCGATAGGTTAACGATTTCACAAAATGTATATTATTAACCAAGGTTTTCCTTAATTCGATACATTTGGACCTATTATCGAGTACTAAATGTTTATTTATATTCATCAAATACTGTAATAACAATAAATTAAAATACTGCCAAAATCTAGTTTTAGTAAAGTAATATAATTTAGTTTTATAGAGTCCACATTGTTGTGCTAACCATTTGAAATATTGATTTAATAAATTTGAGAAAGAATAAAATGAAACATTTTTAAGTAAATTCTTCTATGGGCCTTGGCAACGCGACCGTGATATGATCAGTTTATTACATTGTGATCGGTCAATTATTAATGAGCAAATTGGGGATAGTTCGTCCGGAATGTCATACGTAGTATGATAAAAATAATTCTTAACTCTATCTTCGAAGAGCCAATGGACGATGACAACAATACTCATACAGACATTTTTATATGCCTGATACTATAGATACTATTTTGGACAAATAGCGAATCTGCTAATAGACGATATTTATTTTTAATGGACGAGACAGGTTCTTTCATATATTTTGTTTCGTAATGTAAACAAGGCATGATGAGCTTTACAGATTTAGCAGTATTTTGTATATTTTTTTTGGTGATTAAACTTTGACATATAATTTAAAAGGGCCCAAAAGGTACAATACGTGTTTGTAGGACGGCGCGGCGGTTCTCAAATCAGTAGCGGACCCATGAGAATGATCTGGCCCCGATCTTAGTTAATCCTGTAAAAATCGGGTGTAGGGCATTGATGCTGAATTACAATTTTGATTTGTTCACATAATTATAATACTACACAAGTAAAATATTTACCTTAATATGAGTAAAACATTTACATGCATATAAAAACAATAGCTTGTTTTTAACTAGATTTAGAGTCAACAGAGTCCTTTACCATATTGCTTACTATTTATAACGAACATATCAAAGCTCTTTAACAATTTTCCAAAATATATATAATCAATTGTATTTGCTTGAAGAATAGTAGACAGCTATCACCCTTAACCTGAGGAGATGGCAGGGATACTGAGACGCAGTTATTAGCTACCAGTAAAAAATTAGTAAGACGGGAGAATTAATTACTGGAAGGGTTCTTGAACTGAGTGTTATTAATATTTGGCCATAGATTTACCGTATGCGTCTGGCACTTATTTGTTAGTGGATATTACAGGTATGTACACTTACCCTTTACCGAGGGTACCACGATCGATTACATGAAGCCTGATATAAAGTTGATAGAGATTTGTGTTTAATATTGAATAAAATTTTGGCGGCGTGACATTCAGTCCCAGGAATCTGTCCAATTTTTGACGAAACATTTTGCCCACACCCTATTGTTGACGTAATTAAATACAGTAATTTAAATTACTAGCATCCACTCTTATAATCCACACACAAAGGTTCATTAGGTGGACGCATTACTACAACAAATGCCGGAAATTTGATGAAATAAATACTGGATAAATAGCTCCCCGTGCATCCCCCAATTCAAGTCCACGTCCCCGCAGCTCCGACGCAAACTGCCGACGATTTATCGTCAACAGTGTGACGACCAGAGACGCCCCGGAGAACCTGATGCTGTATGTAAAATGTCAGAAATAAGATTATTCTGACGGGAGGAATTTGTTTTTCTTTATTTAAAAACAAAAAAAAAAACACATTTTTTTCTTAATGGCCTCTACTGAGGTGGGCCGCTGTTTTGTGTCAAGATTTAATTAAGGGTCGATTTTACGGGGGTGTTCATTCCGATCAAAAATATCAGTGTGGAAGATAGAATTAGCTTTGAATTTATCCCATACTACAAAAATCGAATTAACGGGGTTCCTTTTAATCTAAATATTACAAACAAAATAAATATCTATAACACCACTCATGTTATCCATTTTGCGAAGGACCTTGCACGATAAAACCAGTAATATTAGACAACAATCCGTTAACTAGCAGATATTATATATACAGATTGATCATAAATAAATAAAAACCAGATATTCAATTACGCCTCTCTCATTTATAGTGAAAAATATGCATTTCTTTCCGATCGGTACTGTGTCTTAAATTTTAATGAGCCCCTTTTAAACGCCTTCGCAACGGATATGTGAAATGTTTTAAAATCAAATTGAGGAAATAAAGTGAATAGTTTTATAAATACAGCATTGCTTATTAGTACAATATCGATAGGTATCATTAATAGCCAAAACATAGACATGTAAAGTTAATACTAGACAGCTATTTCAAAGAGAGCTGTCTAAATTTTATAGTCCATCTGTATTTTGCTGTGAAAAAAAGACAATTGTATCTTTCTTCTACTAGCTCATACCTTTTAATCATGCTGATTCGTTCTAACTAAGTTGAGATTGATAAAATTGACTCTCAATCTTACGAGTTCCTATACCTTAGCCCTAGGACATGAATGACAGAAACGGATAGAAAAAATCGCCTATTCATATGTTAAATAAACTTAATTGAATTAAGCATGGAGTTTTTACAAACACGATTTTTTGTGTTGTTATTTGATATGTCAAGAGAGATGAAGAAGTTTTTCTAAGCATGGGAATGTGAGTAGAGTATAATCAACCGTTTTAATACTCATGGCTGGGTTGATGACCACTTCACATAACATTCACTCCAACATCCAGATATCCACACCAAGTGATTTTTCGAATATACTGTATACGTAAGACTGCAGAATAACCTACATCCCGTAAAGTACATAAGGAAGCGGTGTAGTTCCCAAACCATCCATGCGCTTTGTAGCTGCAAGTTGACTAGTGATCCAGCCTCGTACACTGCAAAATCATTTCACCTTAAAATAAATTAACCACGCCTAGTGATGACTTTAAAAAAAAACATTTCATCTTATACTATCAACCATACAATTAAGATTATATATTTCACTAGCTTAAACGTTAAAATCTGCGTATTTTTATTTATATTATATCCAACAGAGATGAGGACGGAATTTTTCAAATTCAGAATATGATATTCGAAATGTGATTTGCAATAAATATCTTAACTTCGCAATATCAATGCTTAGATGGAGCCTTTAAACGCGCTGGTGGGCTGATTCCTCGATTCGTAACTATATAAAATCAAAAACTGGTGTGGGATATGCGCCTAATATGCGAAATGTGGGAAATGTTTGTGAGTACCTACTAAAGTGGGCCACCCTTAACCCACCAATGACAGGTCATAAAGCCCTGTAAAAAACGCTCTATCCATAATCCTAATTTAGAAAAAATTCTAACCATCCATCCTGTAGGAATGTAAAAAAAAAAATAACGCTACATCCCG
The DNA here is from genome assembly GCA_022494985.1 of Micrasema minimum. Classification (NCBI taxonomy): domain Eukaryota; kingdom Metazoa; phylum Arthropoda; class Insecta; order Trichoptera; family Brachycentridae; genus Micrasema; species Micrasema minimum. The sequence goes on along the minus strand of JAGVSP010003666.1, from coordinate 45,006 downwards.
TCTTGGACAAAATATCCAAATTTGTGTGCAAGTATTTGAACACACCCAAAATGTTGTATAAAAACATAAATTTTATTTTAACTCTTACTAGTTGGAAATAGATTCCAACCTCAGCTCTGACAATCAGGAATACACCCTGTATTCTACTATAAGATTATTTAAGGGTGGACAAAATTCGTGCTAAGTGCTACAAATTATTTCCCGGAATGATTTACATGGTAAAGCTTTAAATAAAAATGCGACGTGTCTGACATGAGTATTAACGATTATTTACAACCCTTACGTGACAAAAGGCTCTAATGCAGGCTCGACCTAATAATTAATAACGACAGCCGAGTTAACGGCCGTTAATTTTAATAAATAAAACGAAGCTACAATAATGGGTGACAGGAGGAGATAAGGCTCTGTAAGTGCGCGCCGTTACTTTGCCGATAGCGCTGTTAAAATATCGAACGTGGTAAGTGGATATAACTGGATTTAAGTTAGATTTAACACATATACGTAGGATTTGAAAGCCTTATTTAAAAGTATTTTTTTATGAAACAAAGCACACTTTTGTCTGCCTCGTAGCATAGTGGTAACGCATTTGACTACCGAGCTTGAGGTCGCGGGTTCGATTCCTGTAGGGGGTCAACATGAAATATTTATTTACGTATGATTTTCATATTAATATTTCATGTGTGAATTGATCCCTTCTATTCCATGTCCCTTCTCCATTGAGACCCTGACTGACCGCGGGTGCTCGGGTGGATGTCTGGAATGGGGGGCCTGGCGAGGCACCATACCGATTTTCACATGGTGGTAGTAATTACTTATACACAATGATCGGGGTAGGAACAAACGTTTCCCTACTACTGTTAATTTGGGCCGACTCTGGTTGGTTAAGGTGATAGAAACAATGACAATTATAATACATAAGCCGAGACGTTCGTATTTTAATAACATTGACAATCTTAAATTGCGGTGTAACTCGTTGAAAAAATCGGTAGAGTTTTGCTGGACTAAAAAAATACTCAATAGTCTTAAAAACAAGTCTAGGGAAAGGGTGGGACTTACATTGTCCCGCACGAGAATTGAACCCGCGACCATATTCATGGACCACAACGCGCTACCGCATCACCACGTGGCGACAATAAAATTTTAGCATACTTAGAAAGAATCTGAAAAATTTATTTAACTAACTAATTAATCATCACGCCATTTCCCCGTAGGGATCAGCAGAGAGGATAGAACGCCACACCATTCTGTCCTGACATACTTCCTTTTTTTCCTCTACATTCATACATCTTCTCTTGCACATACGCCGATTATTCCGACATTTCACATGTCCACTTTCAAGTACTAAGTCTTTCTCGGCCTTCCTCGGCTTCTACATCCAGGCACACTTGCATTTAAACTTCTTTCAGCCGTTCTTTCATCACTCATTCGCTCCACATGACCAAACCATCGTAAAAGCTCTTTCTTAGTTTTCTCGATAATCACTTTATTTTATTAATTAAAATTCTTACATCGGTCAAACAGTTTTTCCAGTTCAAGATTTGACATCACATATCAACCCTCTATACGGGTGTGTAAACCTCTAAACCACCATAAACACTGGGGGTGGTGGGGGGGTTTTCGTAGGCAGGGGGTGCTTGGGGGTGCTAAGGGGGGGTAATGAGAAATCCGGGGTAAGGGAGACCGGCGAATCATTGAATATTTCATGTTTCATTACATCCAGGTTTTATATGACTTGCTACCGTTCACATTGGTATACTTTGTACACTGGTATAACGAGAGTATAACACACATTCCAAGACAAATGGGTGTAAGTTATCCTTTAAAGATTTTACTCATTTTGACGTTAAAATGCGATCACGAATTTGTGGTAAAACTATGTATGATAGGTGCACTATTGTCGAAATTAAATCAGAATACAAGCCCGAGATTCATAAGATTTTAGGTGTATAAATGAATTATTAATACATTACTAATTAAAGTTAAATAAAAAAATTAAAAACATGTGTGCAGTTTACACCAGGTAGAAGTGAAACCTTAATAAAACTAAGCTGAGAGAGAATGAGATAAATACAGTATCAGGAGTGGGATAATTAGAAGATTTATTTATTATGAATATTGGTACCCAGTTGATAATTTTTTTTCATTTTATTATTCATGATCCATGTCTTCAATTTCTACAAGTAATACGAGCGGCTTATGATAACTAAAGTTTTTGTTTCGATTTTATCAATATATCTGTGAAATACCGCGTCAAGGCGCCTTCTCCCTCGGTTTTGCTACAAAATTTTGGGAGTCGAATCTACCTCTTCAGATACATGAATAGAACAAATTCCGTTTTATAGCCTAGGACCTCCACATTATAAAAGTATAAGGGGTGCCGGCGATCAACTGGTAGATGTATCTGATGAGGTAGATGGAACTACCTACAGCCAGCCGGCGGAAACTGTGTTCTATCTCATTCTCTCGCAGGCTAAATCCCATAAATCTATAAAGTTTGTCTCTTTTTAGTCGCTTTTTCGTTTCATAGAGTTTCAAATCACTCCCAACGATTCTAAATAAGTTTTCACTTCAAAAATAATTGGTACACTTCCACTTTTATTTATTTTGACCAGTTAGCGCTTTCACCCTGTAACGGGCATCTTCAGACTAGTAACATGTTGTACAAGACAAAAGTATATATAGCAGTTTTTACAAAATAAATTTAGACACTAAACACGTGAGTTGGAAAAAGACAATATGAGAGAGAGATGAGACGAAATACAAAAACATGTGTTAAATGGCAGTATTGTAACAAATTAACTTAAATTAACAATTTAACTGTGATGGATTGTCAACAGTGGACGTCCAGGACGCCGAGAACCTGATGCCTTGTAAAATAGGCAAGCATGCTGGCGGCTCTCAGAAGGCATACGTAGTATATGGCCTAGCCAGCCTAAACGCCTTCGCCGGAGGACAGTAGATACCAAGGGTGGCTGTGTCCGTTGCCTCGCCTCTGGGTTGCTTACAAAGTCAAACCACCGCACTCCTAATATTCATCTAAGACACCTATTCTCAAAACTCAGAATCCTGCTATTTTCGGCCCTGGTTAGGTGCCATGATTGGTTCTAAATTATCTCTTACAAAAAATGCAGATTACACAATAAAAAAAGTAGCAAAAAAAGTTTATTTATTGGGAAGAATTAGAAATAAACTAGATAAAAAAAAACATCACTTCAAATATACAAGAGTATAATTGTCCCACATATAGACTACTGCTCATCTATATTATACCTTAGTAATGAAGGAGAGCTAAAAAAATTACAAATTCTGCAAAACAAAGCAATGCGAATCATATTGAAGTGCAGTAGAAGAACAAACATGAAAAAAATGATTAAACGATTGGTTATTATGTCAGTAGACCTAAGAATTAAATATAATGTTGATAATGAAATTAACAAAAATTGTTAAAGGGATAATTCCAAGATATTTGCAAAACAAATTAAAAAACAATGACTTTTTTCATAAATATGCAACAAGAGGTTAAAAAATATAAGATTAGAAAAGAAAAGAAAAACTATGTCACAGAATTGTCTCATGTATAAGGGCATCAAAATGTATGAGGTGATGCCAGATGAATTAAAAAAAGAACAAAATTTAAAGTATTTAGGGCTAAGTGTAAAAAACATATATGTGAGAAATATTGGCTTAATTGAATTAATAATAATGATAGGATAAGAATAGTAGGAAAAAATAAATTAAGTTTAATGTAAAATATATAAGTCAATGTAAAAAATAATAAATACAATACAATATATATTAATAAAAATAATAAAAAAAGAATGATTCGCAGCCATATGATGTTAATTTAGCAGAATATCTAACTTATTTCCTTGTGGCTTGGAGGGTGCGATATTCTTTTATTTTACCATACAGACAGCGTTAATACTTCACATGCTGCTTGGTTTGCATACTCCGATTTGCTCCAGCGATGTGCTAATGAGATTTTTGTGTAATTTTTACCAGAAATGCATGTCTGAGAGACCCTGTATCAGGCAATAGATCTACTTTGTCATTGCTCTGACTAACGAAATCTAACTAACCATCACGCCATTCTACGAAGGGGTAGGCAGAGAGGATAGAACGCCACACCACTCTGTCGTAGTCTGTAGTCGTCGTTTTTCACATGGAATTTAGCACTAGCGTTACGTGAAATACGTTGCGTGGCCGCAAAATCTGATTTTTTTTAAAGAAAAAGTAAAATAGCAAAAAAGGTCACTCCCAAATTCGGTAGAATTTTTCTTTAATTACTTGTCAATATTTTTCTTTAACTGCTATTTTTTTTATTTTATTATTTATTTATTTTAGTATCTATAATATTATTACCATACATTAAAAAAATTATGTTAATTTCCATTTTACATCATATTGTATTCAATATATACACTCAAATAGTTAGTGCAGCTTCTATCTAAATAGGTTCATAATTTAAAACTTCATGAGTACAAGGGCGGGCTTATTTCTTTTAAGCAATATCTTCCAACCAACCTTTAGTTACTAAGTGATAGTTTTTATTGTACCGAGTATTGGTGGAAAGACAAAGCTTTAAAATTACATTGCATTATTTACAAGATTAATATATTAACTAAAATATGACACGGGAAATGGAAAAGAGGAAGGAAGGAAAGGGATAGGGAAGAGGGCGAATGAAGGATGTTTTAAAGGTTTGAGGAGAGGTAGTAATGCTTCAGACGTTTCTTAAAAACAAATAAGGAGGGTGCAACTTTTACATCCCGTGGTAAGTTCCATAGTCTTGCAGCCTGGACAGTGAATGATTTCGTAAAAAAGGAAGTGTGATGCCTAGGATTACAGAGCTATCCTCGAAAATGCCAAAGACTTTGGCTCTCCATTTTTTTTTTCATAATATATTTCATACATTTTTTCAAAAATTCGTCTTCGTATTTCGTATTAAGAGAATATTTTGAAGTACGTTTATGTGTCATTTTTTCAATATTAAAACAAATTAAGTAAATCCCACAAACAGGCTATGCCTTGGTGGGTTTTTTTTAAAAATGTAGATGTGTTTTTATTGTATTTCTTTGTAAACAAAAATTTTTGTTTTGAAAAAAAAAAATTTAAAAATTTTAAAAAAAATTAATAATGTTTTCGTGTTATTAAGATTTCATGATTATGTATATGCCATATTTTTTTAAAAAATTCGGCGTACATAGTTATTGTATGATAATATACCCAAATTGAATGAAAAATTGAAAACCCGATATGTTTTTGATCCTTTAAATGGATTAAAAGCCCAATATCCAATGACTTATCCCCTTTTTATTATTCAGAGAATTTCATAATACTCGTTAAAAGGAAAAACGCACATTGAAATAGTACAGTAACAACAATACGATTGTAACTCAAAAATAATATTTTTTATTTAAAAAATAAAATGCACGGTATTTAATGGTAATTATCTTATATTATTAATTTATTATCAGAGAACCATGTGGTTTTTTCTATTTGAGGCGTTACTTACATAAAAACTTTGTGAAAATATTAATTAATAGACGCATTCTGCCATTTAATGACCTGTTTTGGCGGGAAATTGCGATTACAATATTTTGAAAATTAATTACGGACATAACAAAACTCCAAAAAAAATATTTTTTCCTATATAAATCACCATCCAATAAGATTTTTCCGTAGTCCATTTAAGATAAATTAATATACAAATACACAAAAGACATAATTCACAAAAAAAATATTATTAAAGAAAAAATAAAATCAACATTCAAGATAAATAAATTTGCAAATAATACTATAGGTACATAAATATATATCGAAAACGGTAATGAAAACACCTCCGTAAAAAACTTAATCAATATAGGGCATAATATAAAAAAATAACGAGTAACTTAGAGAAATATACAAAGTTAAGATACATTAATTTTAGGTAGTAGATAAATGCATTCAATTGTAAATTTGAGATGTGTTTCTATCCACCCTTAGGTGCGATCAATGCAAAACTCAAAACATCGAAAATAACACAGAACCGAACACAAAACAAACAAAATGGCGCCGCTCACCGGAGGCGAGCCCCAAAAAGATTATTTTATAATTCAAAATATCCATCGGGGACTACGGTGGAGAGGGGAGGGGGCTTTCGGCGGGACTCGAACCTGGCCACCGCGAATCAAAAGATTTCTCATCAAAAATTTAACGGGCGATACAGAACGTATATGAACGGTACTTATCACTCAGCATCGAATTATAAGGTGGTTGTTAAATTTTGTATAATATTATATTTTTATTGAATATCACACATGTAAATAGTTATGTGTGATAACTTGGACTGGTACTGACACGGCACAGTTTATTGTCTGTAGGCATGCGCAGAACGCGACAGTCGGACCATAAAATATACAGCCGGACTGCCATAAATGTTGCCATACTAATAATCTCTATCGTCGCCTATCTTATCGGTTTTTTGCAGATCTATCGATTTTGTGGAGATTTATCGAATCTACTGAAAATGTACAACCGATTTACCGATTTTGGAGTCATTTTTATTTTAAAGCGTTTATTTTATGCAATTATATGCGCAGATGAATTCAACATATTTATTATGAATAACATTAGGAACTTCTACCGATTTTACAATTTGGCAACATTACTCATCTGTCAAATAGTCGTTATTCGATATTTTGAATTTCGATCTAGGATTTCAGTTCATAGTATTATTTATTACATTATATTCTTATTCGCCACAGTAAAAGTTTATCAAAGTTTTCAGTTACCGATACTATTAATATTATACGTATTATACTGACGATTTTACAATTTGGCAACATTACTCATCTGTCAAATAGTCGTTATTCGATATTTTGAATTTCGATCTAGGATTTCAGTTTATAGTTGTATTTATTACATTATATTATTATTCGCCACAGTTTATCAAAGTTTATTTGTAATATTACCGATACTATTATACGTATTATACTGTCGTAAACGCCGCGGGTGATGCGCGCGCCGAAACTGTGTGAAAAAATGTGTGGAATTAGCACACAGTGAGAATCTGACACTAGCAGACAGTTTTTCATCCTGTTTTAGCTTTATACGGGACAGTTTTCAGACTGCACAGGAAATTGTGTAGTAAACTGTCCCGTATATAGTGGGCTTAAGACTGATGATCCTACCTTCATGTAATAAAACAGATCAAGATGCACTGCACTTGGCACAGAGGTGAGAAAACGAACGCAGTAACCCTTGGTATCAACTGTTATCCGGCAAAGGCGTCTCAGCTGGCTGTGGCATATACTACGTACGCCTCCCGAGAGCCTTAACCATGCTTGCCTTTTACAAGGCATCAAGTTCTCGGCGTCTAGGACGTCCATATATTTATGATGACGATAAAGTATTTTCTAAATAACATTATATACAGAAAACTAAGGATCACCCTGTAGTATGTATAAGCAAATAACACGAGAAAACCCCGAACACAGGATTACTATGAAATTCCATACACTTGGCTTAATATCGGTTCTGTAAACGGAAACCTTTAAATTTATTATAAGTCAGAAATCATACGGTGGCGGGTGATTGTTTGCGATCCCTCCTCTTCCCTTTCTCCCTCCCCGACCTGCCGTAAACCAACTACCCCCAGGAATAGAATGGAGAAATAAGGGTTACTTATGTTTAACAGGTATTTAAAAAAAACTTTTTAGGCTCTCGGTGAAAATACATGCATTTGCTTTTGTACAACTCAAAATTATGCTTAATGTTTTTTTTAACTGGTTTAAAAATATTTTTTAAAAAGTAGGTATTTCTCTAACCGTCTATGCGCTTGGTAGCTGCAGGAAGAGTTGAGATCTATCCTCTGTACAGCGCTCTTGAGGCAATTTTTTGCAAAAACAGCGCTTTATAAATAGTCCGAATAATAAGCCATAAATATATTTTTTTTATTTATTTTTTTTTAATAAAAAAATTAATCTATGCAATCTTATGATATTTGCACATATTTCAATTTGTAAATATTATTTTCAATAAAGCCTAAGCGGCTTGTGCTTGAAAATAGGAATCGAGTCGTGTCGAAGTGGGGATTCGAACCGACGATCTCTGGACTCAGAGACCGCGAATTTCGGAAAATCTATAACAATGAATTATCACACGTCGTTTCACTTTAATGATATTTTTCTCACTAGTGACATCTGTTGAAAAAATATCTAAGCATTTGGACATCTACTTTTATGGTTTAGTTAAGATTCATCCGAATTTAATTACTTACTAGAAGACGCCTGAAGATGTCTCTTCAAATAAAATTAAAAAAAATGTATTGACCAGTAAATTTATAACCACATTTTAAATGTGTAAGTGGCTGGGTTAAGTAGCCACATAACTAAGCCAATGACAGGTCATAAATCTGCCGTCAGGGCTTTATGACCTGTAAACGCCTAGATAATCCACATTCGTCTTCAGAGTTTCACTGCCTCCGTTGGGATATCAATAATATTTCAGATATTATTGATATCTCAACAGAGACAGAGAAGCTCTGGAAACGAATGTGGGTTATATCTAGGCGTTTACAGGGCTTATGACCTGTCATTGGCTGGGTTAAGTGGCCACTTGACGTAATTACAACATTCCCCATTCCGCCTGTCATCTGACAACCATGTATGACAATTTTTTTGAAACTTTGAAACTATATATCTAAGATGTAAAGAACAATCCGCTTGAAAAAAATTTGTCATACATGGTTGTCAGATGACAGGCGGAATGGGGAATGTTGTAATTACGTCAAGTGGCCACTTAACCCAGCCAATGACAGGTCATAAGCCCTGTAAACGCCTAGATAACCCACATTCGTTTCCAGAGCTTCTCTGTCTCTGTTGAGATATCAATAATATCTGATATCAGCCCAGCATGGGTATAATCCAGTAATTTGTCTACAAGTATTTGTACACGTTCAAAAGGTTGTTACAAATATTACGTATCCAATGTCTGCAGAGCGTGTAAGAACCCAATTAGTAGATTGAAAAATTCGTATCAAAAGAATGATTCACTATAGCAAGATAAAAGTCGCCCCACGCTAATACCCGAACCCCGAAGGATTCGCGCGATTTCAATAGAAATCGCCTCGTAAAGCGAGGTAACAATGTATACGGGGGAAACAATCGCTCTCTGCTCGATATATGTATGAGAATAACACCGATAGCACAATAAGTCTACTTTCGTAATGTAAGCATTGAAAAAAGTCCCATTCATATTTTTCAGAATCATTTTTTGTGTTTGATTTCGAAAATTTTGCCGTTTGGTTGCACAAATATGGTTTAGAGCATTCAATGTGTTTATATGGAGTAGATTAATTTAATTACACTTCGGGTGATAAAATGTTAGAATTTGGAAAACATTATTTACAATAATTTCATCCCCGTTTCTAATTAATATTAGCCAACAAAGCAATAATATTAAATTTTAAAGGTGAACGAATAATGTAGAACTTGAGAACTGAATAGTAATGATAATACAACATTTCGGGTGTGTTCTAATACTTGTACACAAATCTGGATTTATCCCAAGACGGTATATAACAAACAATATTAACGACATTACTGTTTATCACCGAACAAGTGATCCCTGTTCGATGACTGTCCATAGTTTTTTTTATCACCGAACAAGTAATCCTTGTTCGATGACTGTCCATAGTTATTATTATTATTTTATTTTATTGTTTTTCTTTTGTTTTATCTTAAAATCATATTATGTATGCCTGTATTATTATATTAAATTATGTATGTACATGCGTTGCTTTGGTACTGATACTTGTAATTGGCTGGGTTAAGTGGCCACTTTATGTACTACAACATTCCCCATTCCGCTTATTAGCGAATATCCAAACCAGGTAACATTTTTGATTTTGTATATATGTTACGAATCGAGAATCATCCACCAGCGCGTTAATAGCTCCATCTATGCATTGATATTGAAGTTGTTGGTCATGGTTCGAGATTCAAAGCGTTTGGTGTGCCAACGCAGTGCCCTTAGCACCATTTGATAAGGGAAAGTAGTAATAGTTTCAGTTTAAGTCGGTTTTCTCTTAAATGGATTGCGAGGTTTTTTTAAATTTTTATTTTTAATTTTAACCACCTCATCAGGCCAGGAGGCTCAATTACAGAGGGGAATATCGTCACAAACACCCAGGCTTGAGAAAAATGATTTTTATTTTTTTTGTGTTCTCACCGGGAATTGAACCCGGGACCTCCGCATCGTGCGTCCAGCGTCTTAGCCATTACGCTACGGAGGCCGCCCAAGTTGTTTATGTTAAACAAAAAATTTTAAAAAACAATAAGCGAAAAGAACCAAAATTGATAAAAATAAACTCAGACTCATAAAAACCCGCAATTTTTCTAACGTAACTCCTTATTTGATATTCAGTTTAATGGGGATCCGGAGTCAATCTATTTGAATAAAACATGTGTCCCGTCCTGAATGGGTTGGGGGTCCAATAAGGGCGAGTAAACACGGCGAGCGGAGAACTCAATTGACCCCCTGAGACCCGGCCCCGGAAACAGACGACAAAAAGGATTCTATTGAAAAAGAAATGACAAGTTGCCAATGATGTATACGAGTAGATGAAAATGGAATAATATAAAGAAAATTAAATGAAATATCGAAATTGGTTTTATAAAATCAAACAGCACAACTTGTTTCTTGCTTTCTGGCACAGTTATTTCCGACTCTTTAAAAGCAGCCCCAAAATTGAAATACCATAAAAACTCGAATATTTCTTTTCCAATAAAAAATTCATGAATAAATAACTTTTCGAACAACATTTTGAATGAATACAAATACTTGTAGACAAATTACTGGATTATACCCATGCTGGGCTGATATCAGATATTATTGATATCTCAACAGAGACAGAGAAGCTCTGGAAACGAATGTGGGTTATCTAGGCGTTTACAGGGCTTATGACCTGTCATTGGCTGGGTTAAGTGGCCACTTGACTTTGTCATACATGGTTGTCAGATGTCAGATGACAGGCGGAATGGATAATTTGTAAATTAAAATGTTGTAATTACGTCAAGTGGCCACTTAACCCAGCCAATGACAGGTCATAAGCCCTGTAAACGCCTAGATAACCCACATTCGTTTCCAGAGCTTCTCTGTCTCTGTTGAGATATCAATAATATCTGATATCAGCCCAGCATGGGTATAATCCAGTAATTTGTCTACAAGTATTTGTATTCATTCAAAATGTTGTTCAAAAATATTTTACTGGTTAAAATAAAAAAGTAAAAATAAATTGAAGAGACATCTTCAGACGTCTGCTAGTAGGTAATAAAGTTCAGATTCGAACCTTACTTACACCAATAATAATGTAGATCGTCCAAAAAAAAAATACTTTAACTTATTCTCAATAGATTAATTCGAAATGTCAGTAATTCGAAAATCTGTCGAAATAACAACTCGCAAGCGGATAGTTCTTTACACCTAAGATATATACAAGTTTCAAAAATTTGTCATACATGGTTGTCAGATGTCAGATGACAGGCGGAATGGGGAATGTTGTAATTACGTCAAGTGGCCACTTAACCCAGCCAATGACAGGTCATACGCCCTGTAAAACGCCTAGATAACCCACATTCGTTTCCAGAGCTTCTCTGTCTCTGTTGAGATATAAATAACTTTTCCTTCGATTATTCCGACGTTTCACATATCCACTTTCTGGTGTGTACTTGTATTTGATCATGCCATGTATTTTTCGGTCATCTTCAAATTCTACATCGAGTAACACTGGAATCATAAATAAATCAATTTAGCCCTTCTTTCAACATGCATTCGCTCCACATCGAGCCATCGTAAAAGCCCTTTTTTCTTACGTTTCGTCGTTAAAAGCATACTCAACCACGTGACTTGCGGCCGCTTCCCAGACAAACGTATTCCTTGATTTTCTCCCTGGAATTTAACATTCGAACAATGATATAATCATATATTTCAGATATTAACCAAATGCGTGTTTGCATCGTTTTATTTTTTTTTAATATTTTAATTGTTAAAGAAGATAAGTAAATGATTTAAAAAGTAAAAAGTGATTTTTCTCAAGCCTGGGTGTTTATGACGTTGTTCCCCTCTGTAATAGGGCCTCCTGGCCTGTTGAGGTGTCTGATGTATTGGTATGGGGGCTTTAGCTAATACACGACTGTGACAATTATAACGGGTTTTATTGTATTATCTGTTTGACTGTCTATGCTCCTCAGAGCTCTAACTCGGAATGACGGGCACACAGCAGACATACTACATACACACACACGTTCGTACATCTTCTGTCACCCTCACACACAGACTCCACATATCTCACAATTGGTTAAATAAAAAATAAATTAATAAAAGACTACACAAACACGCATCTGATTGATATCTTAAATGTGTGAAAAAATCATTGCTCTTATGTTAAATTCCAGGGGTAAAATCGAGGAATAAGTTTGTATAGGAAAATGGCCGCGAGTCACGTGGTGCAGTATGCTCTTAATATTGGTCCTAAGATCGGTACTTAATGCCAATTTTTTCGGCTTAATTTGGCTTGTAATAAAAATATATAATAAATAAATAAAGTTGCCCGGTGTAATTCCCACAAACTCCTGAATGTTAGAGTTCCATCGTTAACTCTGTTGAAATCGTCTGATATAATAGGAAACCAGGCTACATACATTTTTTGTAAGAAACATTTCTATAAAACACGAACGTGTTTTCAATTAAAGATTGTATCGTAGGGATAGACAGAAATGTTGAAAACATTCTTAAATTTGAATGCAAAAATCATACTAGAAAGAATGTACGAAGTAATGGAGGGTGGGAGAAAAGTGGAGGATATGAGAAATTTCCAGTAGGAATGGGAAATGTAGCATCAGAGGCATAAATAAAAAACCCATTCCCATCTCATATCATTATTCAAATTTCAGATAGCTCTCTCTTCCTTACTCTACCATTTGAAATAAAATTCTCCAATAGGTAGTGGCGCACTGCGCCGATACAAGTCTTCTTTAAAAATTGAAATTTGGTTTTAGAGTTTGTAAGAAGTCGGAATAGTCGACGTGCGTGCATGAGAAGATGTATGAATGTGGAGGAAGCAAGAGAAGTATGCCAGGACAGAGTGGTGTGGCGTTTTATCCTCTCTGCCTACCCCTTCGGGGAAATGGCGTGATGGTTAGTTAGTTAGTTAGTTAGTTAGTTAGTTAGTTAGCCATTGAAAAGTTTAATTTTAAGAATGCTGATTTTTAGAAATAGTATTTAGTGACATGATTCGCATCTGCAAACACTGGACGCATACTACGGAAGCTTTGGGTTCGATTTTCCATAAGATCAATGTCAAGCCTCGTGCCTTTTGTTTTATGACGTTGCTCCTCTCTGTCATTTGGCCTCCAAGCCTGTTAAGGCAGTTAAAAAAACTAATAAATAACACCCTGCCAATTATTTTTGCTAACAAACCACAAAAGCTCCCTAAACTGTCATGGACATCTGACTACTATACTCGGAGTAACTTCGGAAAGCTGAACTGTTTTAGGTCAAGGCAAGAAAACTGGCGCAGGACAAGGATGATTGAAGGTAATATCATTTTCAAAACTGGTTGATGTCACGATGATTCACTAGGCGTCCATAAATCCACGGGCCTCGGGAATTTGCAGAGGAAGTAGTAAACAGACCGACCTAAAAGTATATTCGACAACAGACCAGAATCAACAGGTTTGCTTACAAGTCTGCGTAGACTTGCTTACTCGTTTATGAGCATGGGCGACTATTGGTAATTATCAAAAACAAACCAATCTTTTTGGTTGTATTCAGTTTCCACTTTTATGGAGTGACAGCTGTTTCGCCTTGTCGGAGCATTTCAAAACTGTGACATTTCTTAACTGTTTTTTTATTCGGCGAATAAGGTTTGACGCACTGTTCCCGGTACATTATCGGCTCACAGTTAGAGATTCCCGCCAAACCGTGAAGCTAAATAGAGGAGCGCTCCTAGCGGACTATTTTATAACTACCGCCATTGAGATGGTGATGGTGAGCCCACCACCTAGCGCCGGCTCTGCTATCCATATTATAATATATTTATAAATATCGCACCCTGAATACTAAACTGCACTGACTCAAAAAAGCCATATTTTAGGAAATCGCAAATATGATTTTGAATTTGGTACTGTTTCACTGAAACTAGATTTTTTTCAAATCAATATTTGTGCACAGAAAATAGGTAGAAACCATTGATTTATTAATGCACCTAGATCTGCCTTGCAGAGTAAATTATTTAGAAAAAGTAATGACACGAAGATTCCGCACCTGTAATTCTTACCAATACACTTACACGGGTCGACATATCAGAGCCCTTCGACTGCCGGCAAGCATCCGCCCACACACCGCAAAAGGTATGGGCTATATATAGGGTTACAGTAACAGTATACAATACTTACCCGTTAATGAATTTTACGATCCATCTAAAATGACTTTTTTTTTCTTGTGGACGCGCTGTTCGCAATTATTTGGAAAGAAAACTTCTTTGAATATTAATTATTTAAGGCTATGTAAACAAATATAAAAAAAACATAAACATGTGGAACATTACACTATCTTTTTTGTTAATTTTACCCGTACGGTTTTTACACGGTTTCACGACACAGGAAGGCATTTTTGATTGTTTTCTGGACGTTGTGACGTAGAGGCTGTGAGGCTTACCTGATTTGCTCATCATCCTCTAACGCTCACCTGCATAGCTCAATCAGTTAGCAAGAGACTCACGAAAATTTATAAAAGTAAGCAAGGATTGAAATACCACAGAGTTCAGAATATAAATAAAACAAGGATACAGAAATTCAATGTGTGTAATTAAAATATAAGTATGTTTACAAGGTTGAGATGATGTGCTAGGCACGGTAAGTATATAGGTTATGATTTTGACAAGATATAATAAAGATATAGTTGCAAATATAGGTTGAAAACTTAAGCAATGAATCCATCCATCGAATCATTCATACTGGAATTTACAAATAAAAAGTTGTACGTCGAAGATTATAGAAAAAACAGTCTGGTGTTGAGATGAACGAAGTGATTTGGAGGTTAATAATTTTAATTTTATGTAGAGGTGAAATTTTGAAGAGAGGTGAAGAATCCATGTATCGTCAGTGTGCAGTGTCCACATCAGGACCTGCACGAGGTGAAGCTTTGTTAATTAGTCCTTTGAGGCATCAAATTGTAAATATATCCTCACACGTGGTCCAGAAATTTCACGCGTGAGAGATGACGGATATAGGATAATATCTGCGTTCTGTGATGTACCGGTCAGCGTGTGACACTCGGTAACTAGCTGATAACTAGACACGGATCAGTGTCTAGGCCATTTTTAAATTATAATATTATCATATTATGTCAGGAGTATAAAGGGTTTAAATAAAAAAGTATAGAAGGAAAAGAAGGGCATTAGACGAATTCGCCATAATGCCCTCGTTTCTTAGGTCGTGACGGCCTGTATAGAAAGTAGCGACGTGCGTACGCCATGACAGTAGCTTTGCAAGGGGATCATAGATAAAAGTCTCAGCGCGAGATTTCATTTGCCATAGAGCAGATTCTTTGGCAATGAAATAAGGTAGAATAACGGGTCAAAAAGTTAAATTGCTATTTTAATTTCCTATGTGCCCTTGGTTCGAAGGTACACAAGGAAATAGTAGAATTCTGAAACATACAACATTATTACATCACATAGAAATTCTAAAATAAATAAAGTACGTAGATATTTCAGTCACTTGCTTGGACCATCTAGTAAATTTGGTTTTGGAGAACCGGCTTTGCTTGGGACATATTCCCCTATAGCAAAACGAGCGCCGAGCAGTTCTTTGTCGAAACATTTAGGTTTAGTAACCTCGACTTCAGAAGCTGTCTTTAACAAAAGTAAACAAAGCGTTCTTTTTGGAGACTACACTCCAGATTTGACTTTATTTTTATTTTTAATACAAAAACAAGTTAAAACAATTGCATTCTGTTTTGAGATGAAACTCCAGAATGTTTTTTGGGTTGCGGGGACACCTTGTGTCACTCAGTGATTATGTGCATTTCTAGCACCTAAGATTAATTATCATAAATACCACAGCATGACATCACCGCTGTTCAATATTCTAACATTATGTTTAGTAAACAAAAACTTAGAGAACTTTTATACACATTGTATAACTATAAACGTACACATTTTTTGTACAAGAAAAACTAGGTCAACAACGAAAAGATTGTTGACAACGTGATACACTACAAGACAAAAACATCATTATCAAGAAACAAGATAAGGAATAGCATATAGCTAACTATCTACACGTTGAAAGGTTTGTGCAAAAAGAAAACAGGTAATTTCTATAGTATCAATTGAAGTCAATATCACATCAAGGATTGATATTTTATTACAGATTAATTTTGCAATTCACACCTCAAGACGTCTCCTTTAGCTAGCATTGCAAAATCAAAACTGGGGCAAGAATTTTTAAATGGAATGTTTTAGGAATGTTTTTTTGAGTATTTATTTATATGATTTATTAAGCAAACTGTTTTTCTTTTTGACAACAAGAATCTATGAAAATCTCACCTACTGTCAAGAGTTTCATAGTCCTATACTAAGGACGGATAATAAACTTATGAACAATCTGTACTTACACTACATTAGAAGGTAAACAGATTTAAAAGAACATTCATTTTTTCTCTTGCAAGTAGAAAATTACCCAGTGAAAGTTTGCTAGATAAGAATAAGATTTAATATTTAATTTGACAGTTATTAATTTTCATCGCATTTTAAGATAATGTTTATTGTGTCGTGAGCCTCACAGATTCTAGAAGTCTGCATGGTGCACTGAAAAAACATTAGATCAAAGCGAACGAAGTTGATTATTGTTTATTGAATTTACTTGCAAGAAAAATAAATGATGTACTGCCAAAGCAGCAGTTAGTAAAAGAACACCTTTCCTACAGATAAATATGTTATTTAGGTTTGAATAAAAGCTAATTTTTAGCCTAGACGCAAACCTCAAGTTATTCGAGATTTCATACATTCTAATATACTAGCATTGTTATATTTACAACATAAGCGTGAAAACAATGAATTTTATTTATGTTTTCACAAGGTTTTTGATGTGGAAATTTCCACGAAATCTTCCATCAACGTCCTGCACCGCATAGATAAGAGGAGATATCACTTTTGTGATTTTTAGTTTTAACAAAGCTGCGTGGGGCTAGTTTACTGGAAAAGAATTCCGCCGCATTCGAACAAGGAAAAATTCGTTCTCCAGACAATCTGTCCCTCAGTTTATACAGCATCTTTCCGTCTTAAGTTGTAATGAGTCGCGTTACGTTTGTAGGCGCGCTCATTAAGTTGTTTTGAACCTGCACGTAAATGTTTTTAAGTTCGTCTAGCTTTTCTACGTACGGGGTAGGTTCATCTATTTCCACCTCGTCACCCTGAAAGATGTTTTCGGATGACTCCGAATGGAATTCGCCTCGCATGTTCTGTTCTCGGGCGTGAAATATAAAAAATGGGGTGTACAAAGTGGAAAGATTGACAGTATTATTGATTGCATTTGCAACCAAAGGTATGGTTTTGCACCAGTAGCGATGATTTTGTTCTACTTGCATTGCGATAGCAGTCATAGCAGTTTTGTGATAACGCTCAACGGTATTAGATTGAGGAGAATAGACAGCGTTTAAAAACAAAGTAGGGATTGAGTATTTAGTGAGAAGTTCTTTAAATTTTTTAGAGATAAATTGAGATCCATTATCTGAAATTATGACTCTAGGGGTACCATGAATTAGAAAAATGTCATTTTCCAAGTGCTTTATGATATTTTCAGCAGAAGATTTTCTTATGGGAACAGCCATAAGAATTTAGAGAAAACGTCTAACACGGATAGTATGTAAACGTGTCCTGCGTTAGACTTAGGTAAGGGACCTACAAGGTCAATGGATAAACATTCCATTGGTTTTGTAACTTTCTTAGGATTTTTCATCAGTCCTAGAGGAGGTTTTTGAGAGTGTTTATATGCTTTTGCATAATTCACATTTATTAATATAGTTAGCTACGTCCTGGAACATTTTCTCCCAGTAACAAAAGAGTTTTAATTTATTATAAGTTTTTAAATATTCCCATATGGGCTGCCTGTGCATTAGTATGATTTTCTTCTAAAAGCCTAATGCGATCGTCTGCTGGAATCACGAGTTTCCACGCATGATCGCATGTAAATTATCTGAAGGTTTAAAATATTTATATAATTTATTATTTTCAATACGATACCTGGATAGGAATCAGGGTGTAAATTTACGGCGTTAAATAATTGTAAATAAGAGCTATCGTTAACGTCATGAAAATCGGTTAAAGCTGCCACTTCTATGCGAGATAATGCATCGGGCACTGTATTTAATTTTCCTTTTACGTGTATTACTTCAAAGGAATATTGGAGTAAATTCGGTACTCCAACGAGCTAATCTTCCGGTAGGATTTTGTAAAGAGTTTAACCACTTCAAACTGTAGTGATCAGTGAAAACTTTAAAAGGTAAGGCTTCGATATAGGGCCTAAAATGTCTAATAGATTCCAAAATGGATAGTAATTTCCTTCTCTGTGACAGAATAATTACGTTCACACGCCGTCAGGGTGCGTGAAAAGAATGCGACAGCATATTTCTCCATCTTCTGTCTCCTGTCCTAAGAATGATCCTATAGCAAGATCGCTAGCATCAGTATGCAGATTAAAAGGTAATTCAAAGTTGGGATTTCTTATACTGGTGTGCAGAAATCAGTGCATCTTTCAAACGTAAAAAATGCAGTTTCGGCCTCTTCCGACCAACAAAATTTAGATACACCTTTACTGCTTCCCGTCAACTTGGTCAAGGTTGCAGTAATGGTAGAATAGTCATAAATAAAACGTCGATAATACGAACAATAGTCCTAAGAAACTCCTTAAGGTTTTAACGTTAGTAGGTCTGGGATAATTTCTAATAGATTCTACTTTTTGAGGATCAGTGCGCAGACCTTGTGCGTCCACTACATAACTAGATATTTTAATTTGACTTGCAAAATACAGATTTCTTTAAGTTAATAGTTAAATTAGCCTCCTTTAAGGTACATAAAACTTTTCTTAAAAGTTTGATATGTGAATCAAAATCCTCACTAATTATTAGGAGATCGTCTATAAAAATATGAACATTTCGGTCAAATTTCGGTCCAAAGAGTCTATCTACGAGGCGTTGCTTGCATCTCGGCGGAACTATTGCGGAGACCGAAAGGTAAAACTTTAAATTGAAATAGTCCACGCTGTGGTACTACAAAAGCTGTTTTAGATTTAGAATTTTCATCAAGGGGTATTTGCCAGAATGCTTTAGAGAGGTCAATTGAAGTTATGAATTTAGCACCATTCAGGGTCTGTAATATAGATTGTATGTGTGGTAAGGGATATGAATCACGTATAGTTACTGAATTTAATTTGCGAGAGTCTAGACAAAAACGAACAGAATCGTCTTTCTTAGCGACTAATAATAACTGGGTTACTCCACGCCGATTTAGACGGTTCTACGACATCTAGAGCTAACATTCTCATCTAGTTCTGCTTCTAACTGTGCCTGTCGCACTGGAGATAATGGATAATACCGTTGTTTTATAATAGGATTTCCTGTAGTCTCTCGATTTTGTGGTAGACTAAGGTTGTCCTTCCCAGTCCTCTCCGCTCGAAAGATATGTCTTCAAATTCAGCGACGACTTCCTGCAACTGCTTCCGTTGGAATTCAAGCAAGTCCTCAGGAGCGTGCAGTGCTGAAACCATGATGAGAAAAAACGCTGAGTATCTGTGTGTTATAGATATATTTTTAAATAGCGATGGGAGCGATATTTAAATGTAATCCAGAAATCTACTCCTAGAATTATTCTGGGTGATAGGTTAGTTACTATCAAAAAGGATATGTTATGAGTTGCACCATCTATTGATAAGGGCAATTTAATTTTTCCAATGACAGCCTGTTTGCTATGATTGGCTGTAGTGATAAAAAGTGTTAACTTTTTCTATAGGGAATACACAGATAAATAAGAGTTTTTTAAGAAAGCGGCGTCAATACAAGAGTTTGACGCACCAGTGTCCATAAGACCTTGTAAATGTTTGTTATTGATAGTTAAAATTCATAAATGGGCGTAGATCTCGATTCCGGGCACATATCACCGGCGCTATACTGGCGGTATTCAAAAATAAAGCGTACAAAGTCCAAGTGCTTCTTCCAAGCCACTGGGTCTGTGTAGTTCCTTTTAGTGAACCACGCCGGTGCCATACTAGTTTTTGAATTATTGTTTTTAAGATTTGAAGCGTCTTTTAGTGTCTTGACACGAGCAGTTTCGCGTCAGAGTGTTTTGCTTCCCACAGCGAAAACATACAATGGTTCTCACAGTCCTACAATCTTTGTAGAGATGACCATTGCGCTTGCATTTCAAACAAACCACTTCACTTAATTTGCTAGAAAAAGTATGCTTGGAAGGCATATCAGTAGATAATTTTTTACTAAAAGTTAGAGAAGTCTTAAAATGGGGAGAAGAGTTGTCGCTTGAGACGATGGTTGCTACATCGTTGGATTTGTACACATTAGAGGTCTTCTGTGCGTTATCCTTAACAAAGCTAGATTTGGTGAAGCCATCTACTTTGCGTTCACGGTAGCTAAACATTTCTACCGTTTTGCTATGCTTCAAGAGATCTTGAAGAGAGTGTATATTTCCTGATGTTATAAGAGGAATATATTCAGGTCGGGCGTTTTTTAAAACATGAGTCAAAAAGATAAGTGGGGGACCAGGGTACCTCAATTTTCTGAGCCAGATCGGACACTACAGTTACGTAGTCTGCATGGACTCGTTAATCAACTGCTTACGCTCTTGGAGCTGTTTTAGGATGATATCTCTGTGATAAGGGGTGGAAAATCTAAAAAGTAGTGCCTCCTTAAGTTGGGGCCACGTCTCGAACGTGTTTTTCAAAGGCCAAAACCATGTTAGCGGAATACCAGACAAAAGGTCTGTAAAAGAATTTATAAGAGTGGAGTTTTTGAATCCGTCTGCTGGAGATCAAAATGTCAAGATGATAAACAAAATCGTGGATACTCTGCGATCCATCGAATCTGATTTTTAAACTACTTAATCCTAAATAAATGTTTTTAGGAAGATCTTCGTCCTTCGACGTTTCTCTTTCAAAGTGTGTCTGCTTCACCAGCTTCGGTGGTGATGCATAAGAAGTTGAGGCATGTGTTTTAAACTTTCAAAAGATTTAAGTGTCCTGATTAAAGCATGAGCTTGCTCTCTGAGCTGTGACTCATCATCGGCAGGAGTAATTTTCATTTTTTCCAAAGCTTCCTTTATTTCAGCCATCGTTGTCTCAGGAGTGATTCTGATTTCCTCCATAATGCAACGAAAAAGTTTCGCCAAGCGAAAGAAAAATTTAAATAAAAAAAGTAGACTTGAGAGTTCAAAATAAGTTAAATAAAAGATGTTATAATATCAAACGTACAACCTGTATAATTTGCTGACGAAGTGTCGTCGCCACGGTGTGCGTTGTTCTCAGAGAATTTGTATAATAGCAGCTCCATATTCCATTTAGTTCCTCAATAGTTAAACTTTCCAATTCGTCGTCTGTAATTTAAAAAATATCTCAGTATCCATGCTTTACAAAAATGTCATAGTTTGCCCACTGTGCGAAAAGGCATAAAGAATAAATAAAGGAAAAGTCAATCCTGTATTTATAAAGATGTATTAACTTTTAAATAGTTAATAGTAAGAATTTGCCTCATGGCATTAGATGATTGTACAACAATCTACACTCCACATGTAGGTAGGTAGAATTGGTAAAAGTTAATTTTACAAGTTATTTGTAAAATTTTACAGGTTATCATAGAATGATTTTCCACAATAATCTTCAGTAAAAGGAAGTAACGTTCACAGCACAGCACAAGATGTAAGATTCAATATAATATTGAAAAGAAAAAAAAATGTTGTTCAGAATACACGCATGTTCCAAACACAAGTTATTTCACAGAAAACTATTTCTGCAAAATATTAGATAATTCAGCTTTTTTTTCACTACTGAAATAGATTCACTTCCAGATGATTCAATAATATAAAAGATAAAACTTCTTTTTACTAAGAATTTCAGCAAAAGAAAAAAAACAAGATGAGAATCAAACTTCTCACAGCACAAGTGTATTGTATCAAGGTTGCCACAAGAGTGTTTTTTTTGATTCTACCCACGCCAGCTTTTTCCATCAAGTTTGTGACAAACTTAATTTAACAAAAAATTTCTACCTTCATGTTCAAATGCATACAGTAGATATTTTGTCCAAAAAAAATAAATTTTTTGAGAGATTGTGTTATTTTTTCTCAAAAAAAAAGAAAGTAAAATAACCAAGATCATGCCAGCCTACAGCATATTTGTGACATGCAAAATAGCCACACAATGTGATGTCTTCTGCATCAGTATGTTAGCAGAACAAAAAAAACATAAGTAGACATATAATGTCTGACTTAATTTTAGAGAATTTGTATTCTCATAGGAAAGTAAATCACCAGTAGCTTTCTGTATCAGAAAATTGATTAGAAAGAAAAGAAAAATAAACAAAAATAGAACTTCAATAATGAGCGATTTCACCTGATTCTTTGTCAGATGTTCTCCTTCTTGGCTGCAGGGTTGAAGTAGCGTTCAAACGTCATAGCAGCACGCCTACTCTAGTCCTTGCATCTGTTGCAGCATCAGGTTGCTCTGCCATGTCCTCCGTCTTGGCACGTTCAGAGGTTGGGGATTTTTGGGAAGGGAATGAGATAGAGGTTTTGACATAATATATAAATATAATAATAATATAAGTTTTATTTACATTCTTACCGTCTGTGGTGGGATGATTTCAAAGATTATAGAAGTTTATAGAGATAAATGGGCGCCAGTGAGTCAAAGATTACATACAATAAGTAAAGTCAGGGTTAATTATTAAAGACAGGGTGAACTTGGCCCCGCGTTAAAGGTGACATTGTAACGTAGAGGGTGAGAGGCTTACCTGATTGGCTCCACATCCTCAGACGCTCACCTGCATAGCTCAATCAGTTAGCAAAAGACTCACGAAAATTTATAAAAGTAAGCAAGGATTGAAATACCACAGAGTTCAGAATATAAATAAAACAAAGCTATAGAAATTCAATGTGTGTAATTAAAATATAAGTATGTTTACAGGTTTGAGATGATGTGTTAGGCACGGTAAGTATATAGGTTATAATTTTGACAAGATATAATAAAGATATAGTTGCAAATATAGGTTGAAACTTAAGTAATGAATCCATCCATCGAATCATTCATACTGGAATTTACAAATAAAAAGTTGTACGTCGAAGATTATAGAAAAAACAGTCTGGTGTTGAGATGAACGAAGTGATTTGGAGGTTAATAATTTTAATTTTATGTAGAGGTGAAATTTTGAAGAGAGGTGAAGAATCCATGTATCGTCAGTGTGCAGTGTCCACATCAGGACCTGCACGAGGTGAAGCTTTGTTAATTAGTCCTTTGAGGCATCAAATTGTAAATATATCCTCACACGTGGTCCAGAAATTTCACGCGTGAGAGATGACGGATATAGGATAATATCTGCGTTCTGTGATGTACCGGTCAGCGTGTGACACTCGGTAACTAGCTGATTAACTAGACACGGATCAGTGTCTAGGCCATTTTTAAATTATAATATTATCATATTATGTAGAGTCAGGAGTATAAAAGTATAGAAGAGGGAATTAAACCTGAAAAAAAGATATAGAAGCTGTAAAGAAGGTTTTATTCGGGATTTAATTCGCCATAAAAGCCACTTACGAATTCGCCATAATAGGTTCGTGGTCGGCGCCTGTATAGAAAGTAGCGACGTGCGTACGCCATGACAGTAGCTTTGCAAGGGGAATCATAGATAAAAGTCTCAGCGCGAGATTTCATTTGCCATAGAGCAGATTCTTTGGCAATGAAATAAGGTAGAAATAACGGGGTCAAAGTTAAATTGCTATTTTTAATGAGTTAAAAGGAAGTCAGGAATGTCATTCTTACGAGAGGCGTGAGAATAACATGACAACGTCCGACTCGGCCGGCGGTTAAAGAAATACTAAACACGCGTATGCCGGAGTTGGAGGTTTTGGCGGAGTTGAAGTGTCATTCATTTTTTGGGGTCAGTTTATATCTAAGTGTATTAATAAATCAATGGTATAAACTAATTATTTAGACAGAACTGTGCCGATCGGTGTCAGCTATAACATGGTATTTTTATATATTTTTAAATATGTTTATTCTCAGTGTACGATTTTTATCCGATAGCCCTGGGACTGTAAGCAGGGTGCTCGCTTCCTCGTAGCACGTTTTTGAATAAATTCGGGAGACAATATACGCGATGTTCGTATAGTACAAATGCCAATCCAGGAAAGTGACGGGAAAAGGGACTTACGATTTTCTTCTTTGGCACGGCTCTCCAGAATTGACTTGTTTTGTTTCACTAAATTTAACAATAATCTTGATAACTGGAGCACGGCTCTTCGGTATCGGTTGCTGTTGTATGCTCGAGGTTAATGACTCGACTGTTCTCAGTGAGTTTTCGTTGCCGGCCGCTAGGAGGGGATATGACAGGGGACAAAGGGACAAATTGACATTAAATTTGACGGAATATTAATTAGTCAGTCCTGAACACTCAGTTCATTTTCGAGATATCAGCACTTAGTGCATTATTGTATTCATGGTGCAGTGATCAGGTACTTCTACACGAGCCCACTACAAGTATACTGCGTACGGACCTGTGTTGCGAATTAATACTTAATATTATGGAAATCGGTGAATGGTTCCTGTTAGTAAACCTCCGTTTTGATAGTAAATAAAAATAGATATTTATTTTCTTTTTTACTTCTTTATCTATGAAAAAACAACTGAAATAAGAATGGTGTTTCTGATGGCCTCCGTGGAGTAATGGTTAAGACCATTGATTTACTTAGATTTGAATTGAACCCAAAAAATGAATGACACTTCAACTGCGCCAAAACCTCCACCTACGCCAGACGCGTATTCAGTATTTCTTTAACCGCCGGCAGAGTCGGACGTTCAGAAAACATTCCGAAATGCTTTCCTGTGTAGATAAAACCGTGTTAAAAACCGTACGGATAAAATTAAGAAAAAATCATAGTGTTTACTTTCCACATGTTAATGTTTATTTATATTTGTTTAAATAGCCTAAAATAATTATTATTTAAAGAAAGTTTTCTTCTTAAATAATAGCTAGCAGCCCGTCCACAAGAAAAAAAAAGTCATTTTAGATGCATGGTAAAATTTCTGAAGGCTCCTCGTAAGGAACGGGTTATTATTGTATACTGTTACTGTAACCCTATATATAGCCCATACCTTTTGCGGTGTGTGAGCGGATGCTTGCCGGCAGTCGAAAGGGCTCTGATAGGTCGACCCGTGTAAGAGTATTAAGGTGCAGAATCTCCGTGTCATTACCTTTTCTAAATAATTTACTCTGTAAGGCAGATCTAAATGTATTATATATCAATGGTTAAGAACGCTGAACTCACGAATCTGCTAATACAGTAGGTTACGATGCGGACAAAAAATAGAAAAGAAAATAATATACATGGAGTAACTAAACTCATAGTTCAACCCGAAAACTGTTGAATCTACATACATTTAAAAAAAAAATAGTACATTGCAGTTTTTAAAACGTCATATTGTTATATTTAATGCATTCCTCACTGGGGACCCCGTGCTGAGGAAAGCATTTTAAAAGTTAATGTTTTTTTTTCTTTCTCGGTCGACATTATTTACAAAAAATATAACAAGTTAAACAATATTAATTTGCACACATACTTAATCAATGTCACTCACTAATACTACACAAAAAATGATGGGTAGATGAGGTTCAAATATATTATGACAATTATTGTTTCAATATCTTGAGTCTTGAGCACACTATTAAATATTAATAATACACATCGAAATTAAGTTAATTTTTATGTGGTGACCATGGTTTCAGGATCCAATGTATAAATAAAAAAAATTATTCTCTTTTTAAATATTGAAAAATCTGGTATTTTATTATATTTGGAATTGAATAAGTGATATTAATTTTTAATCTGAACATTATTTTATTTTATTTTAAATAATATCCACGCCCAAAGGGCTTTTTATATTGCATAATTCAAATATTGTACATAATAAGAAAAAAATATATATATATAAAATAAGTGGCAACACATTCTGGTATAACATATTCAATAATTGTGAAATTTAAAATAAATAAAACGTGAAATGCTTTAAAAATTTTAATCAAAAATAAATAAGTAAATTCCAAAATAAATTAAATATAAATTGCTTCAAAAATTTAAATCTAAAATAGAAAAGTTAAATTTAAAATAAATAATATGTAAATTTAATGAACTTTAAAAACATTGAAAGACAATTTTTTTTCATCTTATAAAAGTTTTCATTGGTACCGCAGATTAAGTAAAATTGCAAAAAACCTTATTCAAATGCGATTTTTTATTTGTTTTCTTAATGGATAGTATTAATTTGACTAAACAAACTTTGTTTGATAACTAATGAATATGTTATGAAGTCGCTCATGAAGTCGCGGGTTCGATTCCCTCAGAGCATATTTATTTTCATATGATTTTCATATAAATATTTCATGGTTGATACCTTGGACTGGTTCTGAAGCGAAAGACTGATCATCCTACCTCTTTGAAAAAAAAAATTAAGTTACACTGCACTTGGTGCACCGATACAGTGCCCCTATGCACCATTAGGCGCGGAAAGGGGAAAGTACTAGCAGTAGTGTTATGTTAATATAAGAGTACATTTTTGATTAGATAGCATATTTAATGTACGCTATTTTAAGAAATAATAATTTAAAAAATTCATTTCATTATACCATATCCGCTCCCTAAGTGGAGCGTATGGAATCCACAAACCGCCTCCAGGCCAAGCGATCGGCCGCCAGCTCTCGCGCATCCTCCCAAGTCAAGTCCACGTCCCGCAGCTCTGACGCAAACTGCCGACGAATTGTCAACAGTGGACGACCGGGACGCCGAGAATCTGATGCCTTGTAAAATAGGCAAGCATGGTTAAGGCATACGCAGTATATGGCCTAGCCAGCCGAAACGCCTTCGCCGGATGACAGTAGATACCAAGGGTTGCTGTGTCCGTTGCCTCACCTCTGTGTTCCTTACACCGTCAAACCACCGCACACCTGAAATTCTTCTAAGGCACCTATTCTCAAAACTCAGAAGTCTGCTGTTTTGGGCCCTAGTTAGGTAGTAATAGTTAATAAAAAAAAAAAATAGAAAACAATAGATTTTGTAAATCGCACATCTAAATCATTAAATCTCATATTTAGATGTATGAATTCATAAGAAAACAATTAAACATCTTCACATCCCCCCCATCGCATAGAGTTTAGTTTTAAGCGTTTAATTCCAAAAACGGTTATAAATGATACGTTACCAGATTATTAACGACTACTGGTAAGCACTACTATTAACGGCGTTTATGATTTCTGATAGTTGCTTCGAATTTGGTTATTTGGTAACGTTTAACCTATCACCATCTCTTTTCCACCGATTTATTATCATGTGGGGACGTAGGATAATAAATCACCAGTAACGGCAGTAACGCAAGCCTTATCCTTTTTCTTCGTGTTTATTCTTTACAGTTAAAACGAGACGAAGGATAATAAATAGTGCATCCTTTTTTTACTCACTATTTAGTCCGAGGGTTAGGTGAAACAGAAGCATAATAATGAATATAGTGAAAATCATGCAGTTAATACGTTAATAACGTTAATAGTAACGCTTAGTCTTATCCTTTTCTTCGTGTTTATTCTTTCAGGTTTTAAACAGGACGGAGGATTATAAACGCTGCATCTCTTTTCTGCTTACTGTTTTTACCCAAGTGTTAGATGAAATAGAAGGGCGTTAATTGTTAACCACGCTTACCAGTTTATAACTTCTAATAATTAATGTGGGGTTTGATAACGTCGTGAATTAACCAGTTTAGGTTATTATATTAGTCCACCTCTACCCTCGCATGGACCCTCACGTCCGCCCCCCTAGGCCTGCGTGCTCCACCCACTTCCCCGAAGTCCCGCGGGACCCCGTCTCCCGATATGTATACAATAAAAATAAAATAAAATGGAAAGTAGAACAATAATTAATAGCCATTCGTCATTCAGTCGACGATAATTCTTTCGTCTGCCCAAAACGATGCAAATTGCAGGGCTTTTATTACTTAAGAGTCCACCCAAGGGGAGCTTTTAAATAATTTTGTGTTTTCGAAATGAGTTTCCAGCATATTACACAGCCACGAGGCTTTGAAAAAATGATTACGCACAATTCAATTTATTTTCTAGGAAAATACCGATTTTTAGGGAAATATACATTTTCGGCATTTTTGAAATAAAAAATCCCACTATTTTCGGATTTAAAATAATAGGCTGGTATCAGATATCATAAGTCATTCAACAGAATATTTTAATACGAAAATAAAGAGCACAATCAAATCTAGCAAATAAGCATGCCAGGTCTTTTTTTAATTCTTTTAATTTGCTTCAAAATAATAAAAACCCCATTTTTTTCATGTAAGCTTATTTAAGTTAGACACGGTTTTATTTAAATGTATCACGCTATAGTAAACCGTAATAGTAAGGATTTTAATATGCAAAGCTATTATTCTTTCATGAATTTTTGTCGTGAAGTCGAGGATGGCCGAGAAAGACTTGGCGTCATCAAGTACAACAAATACTTAAAAGTGGTCATGTGAAAAGTTGGAAAAAAGGAAGCCAAGAAAGTGTGCCAGGACAGAGTAGCGTGACGTTCTATCCTTTCTGTCTACCCTTTCAATGATAAAACCTTAGTCAGTGACAATGATAGCAAGTTAAATACTTTTAAAACAACATTTTGAGTTTGTCCAAATACTTGTAGACAACTCTGTTGAGATGCCAAATTGTAATTTAATGTTAGCCCGTAATGGGTGAAATCCAGTATTCGTCTACAAGTATTTGGACACACTAAAAATTTCGTTTATAAAAATAGCTGGTAAAAGTTATAAGCATAACAAATTTGAAGAGTCATCTTTAGGCGTTTCCTAGTAGGTGATTATAATTCGGTAAAAATCTCACTTAAAATCATAAAGGTCTCTGCTAAATTGCTTAGCAATTTCTCGATGGATGATATGTTTTTCACTTGCAGAGCGACCGCTGTCATGTTTCGTATTGGCTATCAAATTAGGTGTGCGAAATGGGGGCGAGGTTTATCCATCTTGGTAGTTTTCAACTTAACGCGCCATTGAGAGGAGCGGTTGTATTATATACCTTCTAAGCTCTGATAATTGGCAGATATGGATATTGCAATGTACTAGGCGAAGATGGGAATTGTTGTTTTTATACATCAAGTGGCCACTTAACCCTGCCAATGACATTAGGGTCGTAAGCCCTTGTAAACGACTAAGATATCTTATATATTTACTTTATACGTGGAAACTTCTCGTCTCTGTTGAAGATGTCAAATTGTAAATTAAATACATTAATTTCAGAATTAGTACCATATTCTTGAGCAGTCGATTATGTTTTTTTTTAAAAACGAATAAAGTCCCTGGAGCGTTTAGGGTCCTGGTGATTGGATGGCTCATTATCTTCCCCCACTACTTCTGAACAGATGATGCTTGTCACGATCCTGGGACGAAATAAACCATTGAAAACCCCAATAAATTGATTTAGGCGGACTTAGTGCCATTTTCCCATCGTTCCCGTCTCTATTTCACTATTCCACTCTTTGCTAACGTCATCCATCATATCGAAACACATGATATACACTATGAGAGAATAGATGATTTTTTATCTGTCCCCTGATGTAATGTTTCTATAATTTATTGAGTGGATGTTAAATTTATTTTTGAATGTGCCCTGACAAGGCGAAACAGCTATCATGAAATTAAATCTAGTTTGACAAGAAAACTAGTTTGGATTTTTAAATGACGTAACTGTTCTTCGATATTTTCATGGTAATTATTTAAGGGGAATGAAGCGCTTTTTTTGCTTGAAATTCTAGTGCGTCCTCCCATGGCTGGGCCACGTCCCGCAGCTCTGACGCAAACTGCCGACGGATCGTCAACAGTGGACGTTCAGGTCGCCAGGAACCGGATGCCCTCTTAAACAAGGCAGAACTGGTTAAGAGCATACGACACCGCGTTAAATAAGACAACACAATCACGCATCTGGTCGATATCTAAAAAGTGTGAAAAAATCATTGCTCTCATGTTAAATTCCAGGGAGAAAATCAAGGAATACGTTTGTGTGGAAAAGTGGCCGCGAGTCACGTGGTGTCTTAACGAAACAACATTTTTTAATCCGTTTATTATTAATCTATATTTATAGGTAGATTGAATAAAATCGATACTTCTAAAACTACTTTCTCTTATCCGCATCCAATGGTGCATAGGGCACTGCATCCGAACACCAAGTGCAGTGTATCTTCGATCATTTTATTACATGAAGGTTAAGATGATCAGTCTTACGCTTCAGTACAAGATGGCACGCATGACATATTAGTGGTAGCGCATTTGTAGCGAAGCGTAGGGCGTCAACATGAAATATTTATTTCCATGTTTTTGATTTTCTTAATTTTTGATTAGATGTTCAACAACGGATATTGTCAAGATGAGTTTGGGAATTTAAAAATAACTATAAATAAATTAAAAAAATTAAGTCCCACTGTTGTTTTACATGTGAGATAATTAAGTACACACGCTCGTTATTAATCAAACACATGATGATATCTTTTTAAGCATTATATCACACTCACAATGTTGTACACATACAAAAATTAACTTGTAAGATCAAGGCTTCGTTTCTTACCCTTAAATATTTTATCGCAACTGATCCTCGCCAGTAAAAACAGAATTAATTTTCATTGCAAATGAAGAGGATTCCTTCCACGCCATTTCGACCAAGAAAACAGGGCGATGTAAGACTGTTGAACAATGTACAATATACATAGTGGAATAGGGGGTAGCGTGGTGAGGGTAGCCTATTGATTGCATTGGGATGCGGCCATATGGACAGTCTCAGAGGCGCTTTATCAAACTACCCCATGGATTTAGGGGCAGAAAATTAAGACAATTCGAGATAAGATGTTGAGAATTTTTGACAGCTTTTGTACGAAAGAAAAAGTGGAAATTTTCACAAATAACATATATATATATATATATTACAGTGGTTTGACAGTAATGACAGTCAGGCAGTAATGCGATAAGCATTATCGACAAAATTAAGAAAGGGCTTTTACGATGGTTTGGTCATGTGGAGCGAATGAGTGATGAAAGAACGGCTAAAAGAAGTTTAAATGCAAGTGTGCCTGGATGTAGTAGCCGAGGAAGGCCGAGGAAGACATGGCAAGACCAAGTACGACAAGTACTTGAAAGTGGACATTGGTGAAAAGTCGGAATAATCGGCGTATGTGCATGAGAAGATGTATGAATGTAGAGGAAGCAAAGAAAGTTTGTCAGGACAGAGTGGTATGGCGTTCTATCCTCTCTGCCTACCCCTACGGGGAAATGGTTAGTTAATTAGTTAGCTACCACTAATGCTGGTGATTGAAATCTAAAATTTCGGATTTATTACCAGGCATAAAGCTTCGAGAAAATAGTCCCATAAGCTTTAAACTATTTTGTAGGGAAAAACGCACACAGATATTTTAAGAAATATATAAATTCTATGGGGCGAAAAGAGGAAGCCATCTTTTTACAGGATAGCTAAGGGTGAGATTTTTTTTTATTCTTCTCTTTTTATGTATTTAAACTGTGGTTTTCCTTGAAGTAAAATGAAAATAAATGCAATTAGTAATCAAAGATGATATTAAATTTAACAGTTCCTACTTTACCATAAAAGTTTTTTGAAAAATGCGAATCCATTTTTTATGCGTCATTAACTTGGTCCCATGCTATAATTAAAAGGCAAAAAACGATTTTTCATCATTCGCTTTTTTTAAAATTTTGTTTTCATTTTTTTAAAATTTAACGCACTTTTCTTCCTTTTAATTTTGTTAATAAATTTTTTTATTTTTTTTATTTTTTTATTTAACCACCTTAACAGTCCAGGAGGACCAATTACAGAGGATAACAACTTCACAAACACCCAGGCTTGAGAAAAATAACTTTTTATTTTTGTGTCCTCACCGGGAATTGAACCCGGAACCTCTGTATCTAAGGCCGCCTATTTAAGGGTAAAAAACAAAGCCTTGATCTTACAAGTTAATTTTTGTATGTGTACAACATTGTGCGTGTGTTATAATGTAGGTATTTATGTTTGCTTTTTTATCTAATACCTACATTTAATAAAACATTCTCAACATTCTTAACATTTGATAAAATAAATAAGTAAAAATCACCTGTCTCTTTTTCAATATTGTTTTTCTAACCTACCCTCGTTACAAGTAACCCCATTTTCCTCGTCCCGATATAAGAATGTTCAAATAACATTATTGTCAGGTGTATTGTGTTCAGTTGTTTGAATAAGGCCAACTTCCGATAGGGGAAGTCGGGGTAAGACGGCGCGCAATAATAATTGTGTATAAATATTTATTTTGAGAATTTGGTATTCAATTGGGTCGCTTGCCGATTATCAGCTTCACTGCTTGCTACACTCTATTCCTGGCGCATTGGCGGAGTTATTTTTAATTAATTATATTTTTTATTGTAATATTTTTCGACTCTGATGTTTTATATAGGTACTACGTATAATGGTGTATGGGGCACTACATTGAAACACCATGTGCCATGTATCTTGTTTATTTTAATAACATGAAACAAGATGACGAGTGTTACGCTTCATAGTCTGTTCACATTAGAATTGATTTATACACCGTGTAACAAAACTCGATGTACAAGCGGGAAACCAGTGAATCTACATCATATTTGGAGTCAATTTTATTGATTTTTTTATTTTATTTGACCCATCTTCTTCTTCTTTATCAGCCATTGTTCGTCCACTGCTGGACATAGGCCTCCCCCATATTGGTCCACTGCTTTCTGTCCTGGGCCTCGAGCTGCCATCTGGATCCTGCAGTACTTTTTATATCATCTGTCCATCTTCTTGGTGGTCTTCCTACAGGTCTCCTTGCAGCTCTAGGTTCTCCAGTTCAGCAGGCGCTTCGTCCATCGGTCCTCATTCTGGCGTGCCACATGTCCAGCCCATGTCCACTTCAGCTGGGAGATAGCTTTTATGACGTCTATGACTTTAGTCCGTCTTCTATCTCCTCGTTAGTGACATGGTCTCTTAAACTGATGCCGAGCATGCTTCGCTCCATTGCCCTTTGCGCTACACGGAATTTATTGGCCAATTGGATAGATTTGAACCATAGTTGCAAGAAAATTGAGTTCGAAATTTTTGCAAATTGTTATCAAATATAATTTATTAGTCAAATAACTACTACTCATTAAGAAAACAAAATAAAAAAACCCCATTTTGATAAAAATTTGTGCAATTTTACTTAATCTGCGGTACTTATGAAAGCTTTTATGAGAGGATTGTTTTTTAAAACTTAGACCCAAAAGTCATGTTACACATTCGACTCCAAATATGATGTAGATTCACCAGTTTTCGGGTTGTACTACGAGTTTTGTTACACCATGTATAGCTAATGGATTTTATTGAAATTAGTGTTTTGTATGGAAAAGCTTTTTGAATATTATAAAACAAATCATTTTTATATAGCGTATTGCAAATTTTGCAATGAAAATTCCAGATAGGGATGCAAATGATTTTTATTACCCAACTTAATTTAAAATCACTGCAATCCCGTAGGAAACTGGCTGACCTAGTTTATCTATATAAAATTATACATAATATTGTCGATTCTCCACAGCTCTTATCACAAATAAATTATAGGATCCCCGGAGTGAAGACCAGAAGCAAAACATTATTTATGATCTCAAAATGTAATACCAATTCTGGTCGAAATTCTTTTATTAACAGATCCTGCAACACGTTTAACAATACGTTCAATTATATAGACTTAAATGATATTAAATTTGGACAGGTTGAAGAAAGATTCTGCAAGTATTTTGTTTTAAAAATTATGTAATTTAGTTAATTTAATAAGGTATTTGATGAGTACCTATCCTGTACATACATTGATTATCTAGGTATTGTAGTTTTTATTTTCTAAATTTTAATTTCTAAAAAAAAGCCACTTTTATTTTTCAGTTATGTTACTTTTCCTTTAAAACATTTTAATTTATGCTTTACATATTGCAAATAAGCAACTGTGTACAGGATGGGTACTTTGCAACAATAATAAATGTTTCAATATTTTTAGATACTTAAGTGATAGCCTTTAAGTGGACATTATTGCTAGAAATTAATGTTGTATATATTTAAAATAAGTGTATGTCTGTTGGCTGTCCATAAACAAATAAAATTAATTAATTAAACAAAAATGTTCCTGTGTTACCGTAAATGACTATTTATTCCGTA
Source organism: Micrasema minimum (assembly GCA_022494985.1). Taxonomy (NCBI): domain Eukaryota; kingdom Metazoa; phylum Arthropoda; class Insecta; order Trichoptera; family Brachycentridae; genus Micrasema; species Micrasema minimum. The sequence goes on along the minus strand of JAGVSP010003666.1, from coordinate 10,467 downwards.
TAATTGTTGCTTTATATTGACTAACTAACTAACTAACCATCACGCCATTTCCCCGAGGGGGTAGGCAGAGAGGATAGAACGCCACACCACTCTGTCCTGGCATACTTCTCTTGCTTCCTCCACATTCATACATCTTCTCATGCACGCACGTCGATTATTCCGACTTCTTACATGCCCACTTTCAAAGTAGAATAATAAAATTAAAAATACATAATTAAGCACTTGTGAATAGTTTCACGTTACGCCCCATAAAAATCGCCCTCGTGGCAAGATCGTTGTGAAAATTCCCTCTGAAAATCCCGATTCCCAGCGGCGGGTACTTATCTATGCATTGGCGCATTATCTGGCCCAAGTTATGCGGAATAATCCTGGCAAAACACGTTCGCAGTGCAAACACTGCCAAACCGAGCAAAGATTTCCATCGGTTTAAATATTACGAGACTAAGACGGTGGGCCGTTTTACCCCCGCCTCCCCTACCGGGCCGTAATGTGCTACTGTTTTAACATTAGCGAACGGTAATCGCAAGTTTTATTTTAATTATTTGTTTCGTTTCACATTCATATCATTTCATACATGATACCTTGGACTGGCACAGACTAATCATCTTACATTAATGTGATAAAAATACTATGCAACAGCGTAACTTTTATCTTTGAAGTGCCCTATGTACCACGAGGTGCGGAAAAGGTAATGAATGAATGAATTTGTTTTAGAATAAAATCATCATCAGCATCATCCTATTTCCGCTCCCTATGTGAAGCATACGGATTCCACAAACTGCCTCCAGGCCAAGCGATCGGCCGCTAGTTCCCATGCATCCTTCCAAGTCAAGTCCACGTCCCGCAGCTCTGACGCCAACTGCCGACGAATTGTCAACATTAGAATTAAAAACTACATGATTTATTTTGACGACCAGCTGGTTACTACTACTTTCCCTTATTTGCACCCAATGGTGCATAGGGCACTGCAGTGGCACACCAAGTGCAGCGTGTCTTGATCATTTTATTACATGAAGGTAGGATGATCAGTCTTACGCTTCAGTACCAGTCCAAGGTATCACACAAGAAAAAATTAAAATTAAATTAGTATTTCATATTGACCCCCTACAGGAATCGAACCCGCGACCTCATGCACGGTAGCCACATGCGCTACCACTATGCTACGAGCCGGTTCACAGCTATTAAAAATATTTTTATCTCGCAAAACATTGTTTGTTGTAATTTAAATTTCCGGGCAATCTTATAAAGGGCTAATCAAAATCATCGCGCCACCTATCAGAAAGGGCAGAACATCTTCAGCTAGTAATATATATTATAAATAAATAAACAAAACATATTAGAAAAGAGCAGATAGGAAACAAAAGATTCGTGGGAACAATAACATCTGAATTCAATGGCTAATCCAATCCATTTATCAAAATATATTAAACAAAGATCATTACCAATACATTACTTGTACCATATAACCACCATGACTCCTCTATTCCACCATAAATCGACTAGAACACGTAAGATTAATAGACTCATACACAATAAAGATGTCCCTAATTAAGGTGACAGTTCGTGCATTTGTAAAGGTCTCTATAGATCTCGCAGACCCCATAACTTCACAATAGCGAAGCCTTAATGTGGAACTAAAAGCCTTATAAATTAGAGTATAGGAAGGTAATGTATTGGGGGGGTCTAAGATCATATTATGAACTTTGGACAATAGGTGAATGAGGTTAAATTGTCGAAGATGCTAGGAAGTTAAGGGTTGATGTGTGCTCTATACCTTTATGTAGGGATGAGTTTATCTATGCTGACGTCACAAATAAGTCATCTTATTTATCATTTAAATGCAATACTATTCATTTAAATACTTTGTAATTAATAACTACAAAGTGAGTGCTTATAACGTAAATTTCATTTTATCTATCATTTTTGCCCTATCAACGTAATATAAAAGGTCATATAAGTATTATAGTGGAGAAAATATGAGGTTTTTAATATGCAAGACACTTCAGTAAATTGGCTTTTATGTAAAAGTGTTGCTATTTTACTAAGCATTTTCGTGATTTCGTATTTTTATGGGAGTAGGATAAAATGACCAAGAGACACTGCACTTGGTGAGCCAATGCAGTGTCCTATGCACCATTCGGTGCGGATACGGGGAAGTACTAGTAGTAGTAATAGTTTTTATGTTAAATTTAACGTTTTTCTAGAAGTAGTTCGACTGATCATCTTCTCTTCATGTAAGAAAAAAAATCTAGATTCACTGCGTTCGGTGTACCAATGCAGTGCCCTATGCACCATTGGGTGCAGATAAAGAGAAGTAATAGAAGTAGAAAATAAAATTTGAAAAATGGGATTCAAACCCGCGACCACCTCACGGCAGCCAAAAGCGGAAATAAAAATTTAACAAACTAAATAACTAACTAACCATCACGCCATTTCTCCGTAGGGATAAGCTGAGAAGATAGAACGCCATACCACTCTGTCCTGACACACTTCCTTTGCTTCCTCTACATTCATACATCTTCTCATGCACATACGCCGATTATTCCGACTTTTCACATGTCAACTTTCAAGTACTTGTCGTACTTGGTCATGCCATGTCTTTCTCGGCCTTCCGCGGCTTCTACATCCGGGCACACTTGCATTTAAACTTCTTTTAGCCGTTCTTCCATCACTCATTCGCTCCACATGACCAAACCATCGTAAAAGCCCTTTCTTAATTTTGTCGATAATGCTTGTCTCAGCCTTGCACTCTGCTCTAATTTCGACATGTGTACACCTATCATACATAGTCTCACCAAACATAGATCACATTTCAACAGCATTTAGTCTACTTTCATCCTTCTTTTTCCAACACCACGCTTCACTACCATACATAAGGGTTAGTACCAGAACTCCGTTGTTTTGCTTTTTTCGATAAGTTCTTATTTGCCACTATCGATTTTAAGGCACCATTAACTCTGTTTCCGGCACTAACCCTTCTCTCAATGTCCTTATCCACATTTCCGTCTCTTATAAACATACTTCCATATAATAAAAATTTAATTATCTTATTTCTGTGTAGACTGATAATGTCTTGATTATTGTACTAAGTATCAGGTCCCTACATAATGCAGGTGACATGTATTGTCCCAAGTCCTAATTTATCGTATGAAGTCCCACATACCGCTTACATTTCTAAACAAAATACTCTGGGTCCTTCCTCTTTAATTACAGGCTGTGACATCTAGCGGGAATTTATCGGCAAAACTCGGCCCGGTACCCTGGACGGGCTGTGAGAAGTAGAGGGGAAGTAAGGGGGGCGCCTGGAGGAATTCGGGTACCCAAATTTTATCCTGCCTAGCGATACAAGGCTGTGTTATTAAGAATAACTATCATCATCACCCAATCTGTGATGTATTGGGATGGGGGCTTAAAGGAATACACGACTGTGACAATTATGACGGGTTATATATAATACTGGTTTAGCTGTCTACGCTCCTCAGAGCTCAAACTGGGAATGCAGGCACACAGCAGACATACTCCATACACGCACACGTTCGTACATCTTCTGTCGCCCTCACACACAGTCTCTTTCACACACAAATCTCACACAATCCAATCCAACTCCATCTGGATTCAGCCAACTGGCTTCAAGTTAAAATGATAGACATCTACGTCATCATTAGACATCACATTGCCACACGTTTCGTGTATTGTAAGTGCTGGAGAGACGGTGGAATTTGATTTGTTATGAAAACGGCAGTTCAGAAAAAACTGGGAGTGCGGCTTGGAGTAGCGGGCGCCGCATTCAACAGTATGAAATCTGTCTGGAGATCGGATGTTTACTCGGTTAAAACAAAATTTATAACTCCTGCATCACACCTGTTCTCCTCTATGGCTGCGAATCATGGCACCGAACCAGGGCCCAAAATAGCAGACTTCTGAGTTTTGAGAATAGGTGTCTTAAAAGAATTTTACATGTGCGGTGGTTTGCCTTTGTAAAGAACACAGAAGTGAGGTAACGGACAAAGCAACCCTTGGTATCTCCTGTCATCCGGCGAAGGCGTTTCGGCTGGCTAGGCCATATACTACGAATGCCTTCCGAGAGCCTTAACCATGCTTGTCTATTTCACAAGGCATCAGGTTCTCGGCGTCCTGGTCGTCCACTGTTGACAATTCGTCGGCAGTTTGCGTCAGAGCTGCGGGACGTGGACTTGACTTGGGAGGATGCACGGGAGCTGGCGGCCGATCGCTTGGCCTGGAGGCAGTTTGTGGATCCATATGCTCCACATAGAGAGTGGATATGGTATGATGATTATGATGATATTTTATTATTTTTTAAAAGTAGGCCATCTTATTATTTTTTAGCATGCACCTGATAAAATAAACCCGATATTAGTATTTATTTATAAAGAACTTGTACAAGGGCGGGTCTATTGCTTTTAAGCAATATATTCCAACCAACACTTATTAACCCTTAAGTTTTGCGTTTTTACAGATATTATCTGAATTTTATGTTGCAAAGTAGTAAACTGATTATAAAAAAAATAAACATCGAACAACTCTACGCTTATCTTGCTGGAAGTTACTATCTTGTGCAATCATACATCGTCTTCCAGCCACAGTTGCGGTATAAGCGACGCTAAACAAACGACGCTCCTGATCTATGGACGCCGGCGTTGGGACGCCATTATTTCGACGTCCGTTAGAGCAAGGTGATGGCGTAGATTTTAAAAACTCCGCTTTTAAGAATTTAAATATCTTAATACTGTTAAATAATAATTATGCGTAAGACAGACGATCAAATCAAACAAATAATTTTGTAATTTGACATCTCAACAGAGACGAGAAGTTTGGAAGGGAGTATGGATATCTAGGCGTTTACCGGACCTGTCGTTGGCTGAGTTAAGTTGTCAATTAATATATTGCAACATTACCCATTTCACTTAGTATTTGATATCCATATCTGCCAATTATCAGAACTTGTTTATACAGTGAAATGGTGCGACGCTTCACATGTTAAGAACACTCTCTGTCATCCATTATTTATTCCACCCACCTATTAAGTTTTTGACACACTCAAAATGTGGTTTATAATATTGTACAAAACTTATTCGTTAAATGATTAACCCCAATTACTGATATCAGATGGAAGCTGGCATTCCAGTAGTCCATGCGCTTTGTAGCTGCAAGATGACCTGGATTCTAGACTCTATCTCTGCTATCAGTAGAATTAGTATTTCATTAGTATCGCGTTTTTAGTAAAATTGTTTAAATTTAATTTGTACGTGGGTGAAGCTGAAATTCCAACCGTCCATGCGCTTTGTAGCTGCAAGACGAATTGGGGTTCAGTACTTCACCTACGTATAGATTTAGTATCATTTCTTAAATAATCGTTGTCTCAGATCCTTTATTCATAAATTGGGAATGGAATTAATTAAGAATATCGAATGTACAGCGCCCTTGAGGTGATTTCTCACAAAAATGGCGCTTAATAAATTATCTAGGGGGGGTAACAGGTAAAGATCGGAGCACCCATTGGTCGGCACATGTGTACCGACACCGACACACTCGAGTTGCTCATTACCCAACACCGATATATAAAGGTGTGTGACGTGCGACCTCACCTGCGTCGGACTGTAAAACTTGGACTGCGGGCAGGAGGTAGTCAGGTAGCACCACCTTTACAGCGGAGAAGGCCGAGTACTACATTTTTATCGAAAAACTAAAATTTACATTCTTGTGAGTTAACCATAGTGTCATATCTCCCTTCATAGTGTAGCGATAGCACGCATGACCATGAATCTCCATGCAGGAGGTTGCTGGTTCTATTCCCCACGAAGTCATTTTGAAATGTTTATTAGTTGAAAGTGTCTTTTTCACTTCGGAAATAGTTCATATGGGATATCTTGGACTGGCTCTGAAGCGTAAGACTGACCATCTTGTCTTAATGTAATATAATTGACCACGATATACTCCGCATAGTTTTACAATGCAGTGCAGTGTATTTGTTTTGTTTTTTAAACCAATAAACATTATTTTTAAGATAAAATAAATAATAACAGTGCAATTATTATAATTTTAAATTTACAACCATCTTGTGTCCTTTTGTTTTCCATATTTTTCATATTTCTATTTTTATTTTAATATCAATAAACTATTTTTTATTTTGATTATTGTTGTTTTTTTATTATTATTTTTTATACATTTGCAGTATCAACGATGATGCGAAATAAATGACTTTTATTAAAATTTGACATCTCAACAGAGACGAGAAATTTGGAAGGGAATATGGATATCTAGGCGTTTACAGGGCTTATGACCTGTCATTGGCTGGGTTAAAGTGGCCACTTGATGTATTACAACATTCCCCATTTCACCTAGTATTTGATATCCATATCTGCCAATATACAATAAAATGGCGCGACGCTTCACATGTGAACTATTATTATTATTATTAATTCGTCATAAAAACATCACCACGTGACCACAAAATCGGACAAAATTTCTGGAGAATCGACAACATTTTCGAAAGGGTGCAAAAACAATAAAGTTTTAAACAATACTGGCTGCTAGATCATGACTGAGGGGATCTACAGTTTCAAATGTTTATACACGGATGTTTATAAAACGTAAAATGACTAAACTTAGGATGGGCATTACAACCAAACACGCTTGCTGTGTGCTTACCCTTTTAGTTAGTCGGCTTTAGCTATCTGGCCACCCCGCTCTGGGAACTTCTCAAGATTCCCCCCTCCAGCCACCCCACCCAGGGCTACACGGCACCCACCCTCCGGGGGGTACCGAAGACCCCCTAAACATAGATCTACACATGTTAGGGGTCTGACTGATATCTGTATGGATTGTCCTACAGAATGACAACTATTCAGGTTGTTTTACTAAAATTAGTTAAAAATTTTGACAATTTATTAGCAGCAGCACTAGCTGGGTGCTTACCGTTTTACATACACCTTCACATGTTACGGAAAGGCTACGTTCACGAGCGGCGAGCGACGATAGCAAAAACAGCGAAGGAGCGAAAACGTGGCCTTCCCATTAGGAGCCAGACTACTTCTTGCTGATTTTTGACATCATCATCATACCATATCCGCTCCCTATGTGGAGCATGTGGATTCCACAAACTGCCTCCAGGCCAAGCGATCGGCCGCCAGCTCCCGCGCATCCTCCAAGTCAAGTCCACGTCCGCAGCTGTGACGCAAACTGCCGACAAATTGTCAACAGTGGACGACCAGCACGCCGAGAACCTGATGCCTTGTGAAATAGGCAAGCATGGTTAAGGCTCTCGGGAGGCATACGTAGTATATGGTCTAGCCAGTCGAATCGCCTTCGCCGGACGACAGTAGATACCAAGGGTTGCTGTGTCCGTCGCCTCACCTCGGTTTTTCTTACAAACTCAAACCACCAGATTTTTGACATTTGTATTTTCATTTTTTATTTGAGATAGGTTACCTTGGATTGAATAATAATAAGTTTCAAAATACACTACAATGTCTAACAAATTACTATCTATGCAGTGCCCTATGCATCATTAGATGAGGATAAGAAAGTGAATGAATACAATATTGATGGTTGTTTTTAATTTAACAATGGTGTATTAGGGCACTGCGTTTGTACACCGAATGCATTGAGTCTTGATAATTTTTTGTTGCATCAAGGCAGGACGATCAAACTTACGCTTCAGCGCCTGGTATAACATATGAAATATTGTTTATATATAAATATGTAAGAACTTACACACCTTACATTATCAAACCAACTTGTAGATATTAAGATTGCTAATATCCGCGAAGTCGGGTTCAAAGCACACAACAGGGGGGTCTTATGTCTCGCAACCTCCCCTGGGCCTCCCCAACCCCTCCAGGGGGTCGGAGGGGTGGATTTACACCCCCCATTTGTCTACGATGACCCCCAGCCGAGGCCCGGCGATATATCGTGCCTGGAGAAGGATACCTGGAAAGAAATAGGCTTCCTTGGCTATTATCAGGATAGTAATTATTCAGAAAAGTAATAAGTTTCGGGCAAATGTAATAAACATAAGGAAAGAGCCTATTATATAAATCCTTATATCCAACGTTCTTGTTTGACATATAGCAATGAATATAGCTATATTGATTACACAAACATTGCACTACCTACACTAAAAAATACATTAAAGACACATCCAGCGACTTAATTTCTCTCTGAAATCCTAACTTCCACTCCCTATTCCCATCCCTTTCCTTTTCCTTCATTAAAAAAATGTAAATATTTGTATATTTAATTATCTATTTTTGTTATTGTTAAAGATGCTGCGAAAACCTGTAATTGAAACTTTTTTCAATCAACACGATGTATAGGTACTTATATGTTATTGTTCTCTGTTGGATTTCCAAATAAAATAAAATAAATTAATTAATCATTGGTTTCAAAATGTTTCATTTTATACCCTGGACTGCCTCTGAACCTTTGTGTAATAATTATTAAGATACACTGCTCATTGTATTTCAATGCAGTGCCCTATGCACCGTAAGGTGCAGATTAGGGGAAGCAGTAATAGTATTATCATTGGATTATGGATGAGAGAAATTAATAGTTAGTACTAGTATCTATGGTATTATAATCATCATCTTCATTACATGTTTTTTTAAATAAATATTTTAGCTCTTTTGAAAAACTCTAATATTTCAATTTTGGGCTGCTTTCAAATTCAAACCTAGAGATTCTAATTCGGGTTCTATGAATCTACCACTAGTCCACAACCCGGTTCAATTTATTGAATTTTATTAAATAATTGAAAACAAAAGTTCAAAAAGCTGCCTCGAAGCCAAACAGTCCCGTGAATCCTCCTAGTCAGATCTGCATCCTGAGTTTAGACGTAAACTGCCAACGGATTGTCGACAGTTTGTCGAGAGTTATGTAAAATTGACTAGTATGGTTTTAACCAGAGAACCATTCTTGGTAATCCAACGCGTTATCCGCTACGCCACGATTGGGCATTGGATGACTAATCGCTGATAAGAGCATGCGTTATCACGCGACTCGCGGCCAAAATCGTAGTCCTCGATTATCTCCCAGAAATACAGCACTAGAATAATGAAATTTTAGCACGTTTTAGATATCGACCAGAAGCGTATCTGTATTGTCCTATTTTTTTTAAATAATATTTTAATCTTCTTTGATAATCAAATTTGACGATGCAAGCACGGTAAATTATATCTAAAAAGTGTGAATAAATCATTGCTCTAGTGCTACATTACAGGAAGTAAATCGAAGACTACGATTGTACGGAGAAGAGGCCGCGATCGGGTGGCATTGAATCCTTGTTAAAGAAGTAGAAGGTTTGGGAAAAATTAATTACTGTCGCTCCAGGATTTGAACCTGGGTCCTTCTGATCACCAGTCAGCTTCTCTTTTCACTGAGCTAAACGATCGGATACATTATATCTATTAGCGAGTGCCTATCGCAATTATTACTATTAACGCCTCTCAGTCAACTACGATAAACCTATCAACTTTTTATCGCGAACCAGTCGAAATTGAAATCTACTATAAATGGCGGTACAGAAACAACCTACCCAACGGTCTTATTTAAAATTTGTAGTTAATTTTTACACCGCTTTGCTAGAGTAAAGATAATATAGGGTTTTCCAATAGGGATGATACAATTTGAAATGGTTATAATGGCAACACTGCGTATTATTTTTTGACATTTCTTATGTCATTTGTGTTCAGTAGGTTATGCCATTTAATCATGCAAAGAAACACGCTTCAACAACGTTTAGAAATTGTTAAATTGTTTTATCAAAATCAGTGTCAGTTGTGAATACTGAATGATATTTCAGCAAAATTCATGGACGATATTATTCAGTCAATCGACTCACTATTCGTCGTATTGTAGACAAATTTGATTTTTTTTTTCCTGCTGTTGTTGAGAATAATCTAGAGGAAATGTGGTTTCAACAAGTTGGTGCCACCTGCCACACAGCCACCTTAACAATCGCTTTATTGAAAACAAAATTTGGTGATGAAATATCTCAAGAAATGGTCTAGTTAATTATTCTCCCAGTTGCTCGATCACAGATCAGTACCGACTCGGTAATAAGCGACGTGATAACGATTTCTTACCCATGGATGTTTAACGCTTTCGCGATCACAATGGAACACGCGTTAAAAGTTATCGATCGGGATTATTAAACGAGCGCATACTAGTCGCGAGCCATTTCCCGAGATATATCTTATTCGCACAAATCTTCATTCAATCTTTATTTATAATTTAGCCGTTTTCGGCAAGCCAAATATTGAGAAAAGCAGTCGACATAATAAAAAATCCGACAAGCGCGATGATTTGACGTTTGACGTACGGCCGCGATATAGCGTAGATCGGCTCGCTCGGCTCAGATCGTCAATGCTCGGCTCAGCGATCGCGGTATTGAACGGTATGTCATTGTGATCGCTCAAATCGTTAGCGTTAGCACGTGATTAGTACGTT
>JAGVSP010003665.1:0-63020 GCA_022494985.1 Micrasema minimum | reverse complement strand
TATTTTTTTGGAATTTCGGATAAGTGACAATCCTTTACTTGAAAAATACTAGCGTAATCTGAGGTGTCTAGTTACCCACTACTTCACCCACTACGTCATCAATAGACATCTACGTCATTACTAGACATCTACGACACACGTTTTGGTGTATTGGCCTAAGTGCTGGAGTCTTTGGACGGTGGAGTTATATAATAAGTGGTGTTATGAAATTAACCCTTTTCTTCTTCTTTTGCCACGTTGGCTCATATGTTAGAGCATGTGCTCTGCAGGCGTAAAGAAGAGGCAGCTCGAGTTTTGGCTCTCCGAGGCATCCGGAGTACTTGCCTAAGCCAGGTCATTCGCAACATTTCTTCACGACTCCTGTTATTGGAGGTTGCTGCGTCCGTTCCCAGCGTTGTTTAAGTCAAACCAACTAATTGCCTAGGAATCTTTCTCAGACACTTAATCTCAATGCTCAACAGCGAGCATTCTGAGCTTTTGTGAGGTGCCAGGATTCGCATCCATAAAGGAGCACCGGCACAATACAGGAATTAAGGAGTCGGCATTTGGTTTTGACCGAGTATAAACTGGTGTTCCAGAAGCACGCATCGTGTTGAATGTATGCTCCAGCAATTCCTAGACGGATTGCGAGTTCCTTGTGCGTGCTGCCATCTTAAGTTATATGAACACTAAGTAATTAACTAGGAAGCGTTATTTTTAGAAAATTTGTATGAATACGCCACTTCTTGTGATTTCTTGTTCGAAGAGCAACAAAGTCAAATTCTAATCTAATGTCTACGTCAAAACCTACAATCCAGTTCAACTATTGAAAATTAATCAGTTTTAAAATGAGTAGTTAGTTTAAGAAGGTTTGTATTTGTTCATTGAACGGGTGGTGGCCCAGTGGGTAGCGTCGCGGTCTAGAGATCGTCGGTTCGAATCCCCACTTCGACACGACTTGATTCCTATTTTCAAGCACAAGCGCTTAGGCTTTATTGAATATAGTATTTACAAAATTGAAAATAAGTGCAAAAATATCATAAGATTGCATAGATTTCTTCCCTTTTACTTAAAAAAAAAAAAAAAAAAAAAATTGACAGGTATTTCATGATACGTAAAAGAATCGTCTTTATCTTCTTCCGGATTTTGTATTTTAGATTTAAAAAAATTGATTGAAAAATAACAATATCAAGTGAATTTTTTAAAATTTTTTACGATGTCATTTGAACTTTCTAGCGCGGTTTGACTATAGCGCTTTTTCAAATCGCTCGCAAAATCTCCATTTGGCGCGCATGCGGTGTGGACGTCACATCAATATGAGCGCTCACTTTGTAATGAATTTCCCGCCTTTTAAAAATGGTCGGGTATGCAGTCATTAGCCTATAGCGGGGTTTCCGTTAAATGTCATCGTAATTTCGTTTTTCGTTCTATTGCCGACTTGTTTTTAAACATAAAATTTATAAATGAAAACAACATTTTTGTTCTTTGTGTTTTATATCTGTGGAATTGTAAAAATATACTTTTATATAGTTATAACGTTTCAAGGATATCTCATGCTATCGGGAACAACCCTATGACTTACTCGACAATATTCAGATCGGCGAAATAAACCGTATGTGTTCAATACAAGTCCCAGGACAAGGTGGCTAGAACTTATAAATAAATCAATAAAAAAAGGAAGTTAGATGTTTTAAACTTAAACAGTTTATTCTTATGACTAAGCAGTTTAAGCATGTATCACATTGCAAGCCGAGCGAGGTAATATTTCTAAATTATTTTAGCATTTGTATAAAAAGAGAATAATTCGTCCTTAGTAGGTATAAAGTGTCCTGCCAGTTAAGGGGTAGAGATTTATGGGGCAGAAGAGGAAGCTAGATATAAATGGAAATGAACCGTTTAATTAAGATAGAATCGCCCACAACGAATACCGTGAATAGGGGAAATTAGAATTTCGATTAAAATCACATTTCCTGAAAGAAAACGCCAGAGGAAAATGTTTCGCAACGCACTGCGCGTAAGATGGACTGAACGCTAACTGAAATTCAATTATTCGCGGAACTCTGACACAAAAACAACTTTACTTTGTAATATTAGATTAGAAAAATCCTGAAAAACGGAGTGTTGTAAAAAAAATATAATTGTTGGGAGTCGTCAATCGGTTTCGAAACTACCTCTCCGCCTTCAGGATTATAAAGCAAACGAAAACATTAATGCACTAAAAATCAGTGTATTTATTTAAAATAACTTCATACATATACTTATCAGTGTATTTATTGAAAATAACATCATACATATACTTATCAGTGTATTTATTGAAAATAACATCATACATATACTTATCAGTGTATTTATTGAAAATAAAACATAACATCATACATATATACTTATCAGTATTATTGAATTGAAAATAATACTTATCAGTGTATTTATTGAATAACATCATACATACTTTATCAGTGTATTTATTGAAAATAACATCATACATAATACTTATCAGTGTATTTATTGAAAATAACATCATACATATACTTATCAGTGTATTTATTGAAAATAACATCATACATATACTTATCAGTGTATTTATTGAAAATAACATCATACATATACTTATCAGTGTATTTATTGAAAATAACATCATACATATACTATACTTATCAGTGTATTTATTGAAAATAACATCGTACATATACTTATGTATGTTAAAGAGATAAATTATTCCAAAAGACTTGAACGATGACGTAAAGGAAGAAACTCCAAATAATCTGATAAATACAAGAAAGAAGGAATAAAGCCATTAAGCCTATTTAGTAAATGGATTATTCCTAGTAATCTAAATAATGATTCAATCAGCACCGAGGCTTTCATTATAGGACCCTTATCAGATATCTTAAGTACATTTAGAATAGCTTAGCACAGGGATCCCGCTGTACGTAAGGGAAATTTAAAATTAATTTCTACCCGAACCCACGGAATTCCGAATGGTTCAACCCTTCACTATGACAATCATGAGATTAATTTTAAGGAGACTTAAGTGGTATTAAGATTCTCTAAAATTGAAAAAGTTATATGGTCCTCCAGGCAATATACGAACATACAACCAAGTATTATAAATCAAGACAAATATCGCGTTTTATTAAAAAATCATTTAGCTTTGTACTGACATACATAAAAAAACCATTTTCACTTGCCTAACATTAAAATACTACGTAGAAATCTATTGGGTTACTTGATAGAAAAAGTCCAAATCATGTAACATTTGCTTAAATAATATTAATAGATGAGAAGGGGTTTAAAGTTTTTGGAGAGACTGAATTGAGAGACGAGAGAAATGAGAGACAAAAGGTATGCTCGAGTTTTAAGGAGCCATAAAATAAAAATCAATGAACTTAGACACGTTAATATTTTTTCATTCAAATTGGTACATAACACCGGTTTATGAATAATTTTTCGAAATTTCACATTTAAATAAAATCGCGGCCACCAACAGCAATATAGTCTCCGTATCGAGAAAAAAAAATTGTTTATAAATATCTTTAATGTATTTATCTCAGACTTATCTTAGAATTGCGTATTCCCTTTAAGATTAGTGCGTAATCGTCAGCGATTACTTGAAATAAAACAAACAGCGATTCCTCCTCCAAAACAAAGTGTTCTCTCTCCTCTCTCCCTTTTCATGCTAGCCATCTCCTGCAGGATAAATGGTCACGCCACTCGGTCGAGATCTTAAAAGGTCCAGGATTTATCTTCCATTGTATCCTAACACTAACACCTAATAGTACAGTAGAACAATGTTTGCTATCGCTTCAACATCTAGCGTTAAAGTTATATCAGAGAGCGTACACGAGGTTTAAGTGTTAAAGATGTGAAACGTTCAAAATAACCTTTTTTTCAAAAATGAATTAAGTTCGAATGTCTCTTGGCTACACAAAAAAAATTGTTGATAGCCAATTGCTTAGCAATTTTCTCAAGATGTCCCCAGTGAGAACAATCTCATTAAACAAACACATGTTCCGAAATTGGTCATAAATGGTTATCAGATGATGGGCGGAATGGGTGATGTTGCAATACGTCAAGTGGCCACTAAACGCAGCCAATGACAGGTCGTAAACCCTGTAAACGTCTAGATAATCCACATTCGATTCCAGAGTTTCTCTGTCTCTGTTAGGATATCAATAATATTTGATATTTGCCTAGCATAATCCAGTAATTTGTCTATAAGTATTTGTAGGTATAAATCAAATTTTGTTGATATTTTGTTGGTTCGGTCATGTAGAGCGAATGGATGATGAAAGAACATCTAAAAAAATATATGATGCGACTGTGCCTGGATGTAGAAGTCGAGGAAGGCCGAGAAAGACATGGCATGATCAAGTAAAACAAGTGCTTGAAAGTGGGCATGTAAGAAGTCGGAATAATCGACGTGCGTGCATGAGGAGATGTATGAATGTGGAGGAAGCAAGAGAAGTGTGCCCAGGACAGAGTGGTGTGGCGTTCTATCCTCTCTGCCTACCCCTTCGGGGAAATGGCGTGATGGTTAGTTAGTTAGTTAGTTAAAACTATAATACAATGGATAGCCGCATGGTTAATATAATAGGATATTAAGATAGTGATAAAGGAATACAAAATAAGTATGAATTAAAGGTAAAGAAATCTAATTGGTAGGTACTGCTTCTGTTCTACGCGCAAGTGTACACGCGAGCAAAAACTGTACAGATTCTTGTTCAGAAAACTGTACAGTCTGCCTAAAGATAGTTTCTTTTAAAAAAACATTCAATATTATCAATACCTACTTAAACTTTTCCATAAAAAACATTAACTATTGAGCCGACCAATCAATATTTCATTCAGTTTTTGTATAGCACGGGACAGTTTGCAAACTGGACAAGAAACTGTACAGTTTTCTGTCCCATATAAAGTGCGCATTAGATGTAATTTTAAAAAAAAATCGTACAAACATAGGATTATTATGTATGGTGTATGAGTTTTAATTTAAACGTTACATTAACACAAAAAACTAGGACAGAAAATATATATTTAAAAAAATAAAACATAATACCGACAGATTATACAATAATGTTTTAGAGAGTTATTTTTAGTACGTTTCGCCTAGTATTTAAGCCATTATTTAGTAAAAACAAGTTTAAGAGATCTGAAACGTAATACATGTAAAAAGTATCACAACTATCTCAAAGTCGCGATGGGACGGAGTACGAAGTGTTTGAGTTACGACCGCCCACGGGGCTGAAATAGTAAAAAGCTCGCGATGGTTAAAGAATGAGTCGTTAACATTTGGAGGAAGCGTCGCTAACGAGCGCCGCCGCTGCTTTATCGGCGCCGGCGTCGCTACGCTTTACGGAGTGACAGCTCCACTCAAACTCAACTCTGATTGTTACACTTCTGGGACGTAAATCAGTCTTCGGGAAGACATTTGCTACAAATTGCCAGGTGGAACTAATGGCTGGGAATAAAACGCGTGGCATTACTCACAAGTACTGACAAGTTACACTTAAAGGACAAAATAATTTGAAGATAATATATCTATGATATTTAAGGTCCAATTGTTTCAGGAAGCAAATCTAATGGATATAAGACGAATATATTTATTACAATGTTTAAATTATGTATTTATGCACCAAAACTTGTTTGCTAGATGCTCAAATAGGTCTAGTCAAAGAAGAAACCGAGTGCTAGAAATACCACATTGTAAATCACGACTTGCTCAGAGACATGCACATTTTATTGCCCCCAGTTTAATTAATTCTTTTTTAACTGACAATAAAATGGCATTGTTAAATGTTCCTAAATTTTCATCTTATAACTATATATAAAAATTATCCATAACACGGATAATCCCAAAAAACAAAACAAATAGAATCATCAACGACCGTTAAAATCTACGCACATATTGAATTATTGAAAGTCAAATGAAATTCAATAATTCACTTGCGTAACATAACACGAAATAAAGTAGTTCCATCAAATATAAGCTGTTTACTTCTTGACCAAACCTTCCGAAGTTGAAAGGATGATTAGGAGTCATTCTGGTTCAAAGCGGACGATTTATCATACATTGACTATATGTACTTATGTACAGTGGTAGCTGGACTCACGGTCACAAAAATAGGAATAGAAGAAAATGAAAGAGAAGTTATATATAGAAAGGAGAAGGGGGAAAACCGTGGTTAGAAGAGCGATATTTGACCAATAGCACATTACATAAAGATGATTAGGTATTATATGTTTATTGTCCGCCTAGTAGCGCAGCGGTCGAATTATATTTATTTAGTATTATATAATTTTTACATAGACTAATATATTACATTACGCTTCATTATATTTTTTTTTTTTTATCCTACTATTATACATTTTTTTATTTAGCTGAAATACAATACCTACACTAATATTTTTCACACATATATTTTTTACATTTAACCCTAAATAACTTTACGTTTTGTTCGTTTCTTATTTCATCCGGAATCTCCTCATACATTTGAATGCCCTTATACATAAGACAATTCTGTGACATAGCTTTTCTTTTCTTTTCTAATCTTATGTTTTTTGAACCTCTTGTTGCATATTTATGAAAAAAGTAATTGTTTTTTAATTTGGGTACCGTGCATGAGGTCGCGGGTTCGGTTCATGTGATTTTGATACGAATATTTCGTTTGTGATTTTTGATACCTTGGACTGGTACTGAAGCGTAAGACTGATCCTGATCATCCTACCGGCATGAAATAAACATGATTAAGATGTATTGCACTTGGTGTACCGAGGCAGTGCTCTATGCACCATTAGGTGCAGAAAAGGGAAAGTAGTAGTAGTAGAAGTTGTTGTTTATTATTTCACGGTTAATCAACTAGAAAACAAAGGAAATATTTTGGTAAAATGTATAAATGTTTTTTAGAGAAAACTAGAAGTATGTTAAAGTGAACCCGGAAAAACTAAAGAAATAGAGAGATTTATTCAAAAATTGGTTACGAAATCGAATCCCCCAAAGTCGGAGAAAAACTGCATTCATTGAAAACGAGTTCGGAGCCACAGAAGTTTGGCCGAACTTAAAGCTGCAGGTAACAAGCAAACTTTGGGAATAATTCCATTCCGAGGAAAAAACAATTCACTTGTTATCGAATCCGAAACCGGAAAACTTTCTTCCGGCTGAATGG
The DNA here is from genome assembly GCA_022494985.1 of Micrasema minimum. NCBI lineage: Eukaryota > Metazoa > Arthropoda > Insecta > Trichoptera > Brachycentridae > Micrasema > Micrasema minimum. The sequence continues at coordinate 55,878 of JAGVSP010003665.1, read as the reverse complement.
GAGTTCGGAGAGCTGTACAAAACAAATACAGAGTTCAAAATACAAAGAAGGGATACAAAATATACAAGTCAAGTAATAAAAACTATAAAATATCAATTATATTATATCACATAATGTCCTAATGATATTCAAAGCGCCAACAAAAGTTTAATAATACACGATTGGATTATTAACATAGTCCTGAAACTAAAGATATATTATGTCTTTAGTTTCGGGAATTAGGTTTAATGTTAGGAGCTTAGAGTAAACATAAATTCATAATTGTAAAGAGCCCTTGAGGTGATTTCTAACAGCAATGGCGCTATGTAAGTAAGTTAGCCAATTATTATTCATGTTCGTTTAGAATTGCTATAATAATAATCATCATCATCGTCGTAACTCGCAATATTCGACGAAAACACCAACTTAATGTAAAATGTAAACACGAGTAAAAGGTTTCCAAACAAAATATCGTTTTTTAAAGGTGATAGAAATTAATACCTAATAATGCATTGTGAAAAATTATGTGCAAATGTGATTAAGAAGATTAATTCGGTTTAAGGGATTATATTTTCAGTAGAAACGGAAATGTTGACCTTATCACAATCTACGAAAATGTGCCTTATAATTACCTTAATAAAGGAAAACAACAAGAAACTTCTTTCGAAACAGGTCATGACACCGCGATCTATAATAATATACATGGCGTAAGCTGTTACGGCCATCATTAATCATTTCTAATGCCGTGTCGCTCACTTTCTGTATCCAAAAATAGAAGTATTTTCTTCTTTTTTCTGGGACTTGAAGAATTTCCGCCAGGCGGGAAGGCTGTAGGGGCGGGTTGGGGTGGAAAATCTCCAAGGAACAAAAACAAACGAAACGGAGTCTCGTTAGTGCAGAGCCTCGAGCAGAACACGTCGGAAAATGTCACATTTAATATATCGTTATGTAGTAAATCAACACGGAATTGTATGACAATATGGCGAATTTCGATTTTAATTTAAAGGTACGTGATTCTCTTAGGGTCACTTTTACAATTATTTTATTTATTTATTTATTTTTTTCAAAATATTTTTTTTGTTTACATAGACATACATTAAAAACACATATACATTTAAAAAATATAAATAAAAATCCCACCAAGGCATAGCCTGTTTTTGGGTATACTGTGAAAGTCATACAGTGTGCACGTGGCAAAGAAGAAAAATAAAGTCATGTAAAAATGGAAAATAACAGATAATGTTAACAAGATAGTTAAAAAAAGAAGGAATACAAGATATTGGTATCTTTATACCGGAAGAAGAAGAGGGGAAATAATTATAATATATAAAATAAAAAATAACGTAGATTTTGTTATAGTTATGGTCTTTAAAGTAAGAATGATTCTACCTTTACACTATGTATCCAGCTTTGTGTTAATTTTTTAAAAGATGAAAAATTATGGTAACAGTTCAATATTCTATATATAATATTTTCTATATGCAATCTTAAAGAAAAATACATGAAAATTTCTTTAAATAATCTGAAAGGAGAACTTTTTAAGAGAAAAATTATTATTTTTTTACTTTAGAATTTCATATGGAAAAGTACCTAAATACCATTTTTTCACCGTCATTTTTTTATTTGTAAATAATTTAGTAAAAAGTGCACAGTTATTATTATATAGCATCAAAATTGTTTAATGCCCTAAACAATGAGGTTAAGAATATCTTAAATATGAATAATAATATGTTTAAAAGAAGTGCTAAAAAATGGGTTAAAGATAATGATGTCAATAACGTATTCATATAATACAGAAAAAAGGATCGAAGTGTTGTAGTTTTAAGTTTTTTATTATGTGTACATACTAATATTTATATTTACTTAAGTATGGCTATGTGGGATTCTTTCCTACTTTTTTCTCTATATTGTCTACTGTTGCTTTATAAACATAGTGTAACTAAACTTGATGTAAAAGCGGGAAACCAGTGAATCTCCATAATATTTTAAGTCGATTACGTATAATTTTTATTTTTTTTATTTGACCCATAGATTTCGAGAAAATTAAGTATGAGGTTGATTTTTTTTGTTCTATAAATTATTGCAAATTGTTATCAAATATCGTATTAAGTCAAATTGATGCTATCCATATATAAAATAAAATTAAAAACAGCAGTTTAATATGAATAAGTGCAATTTTACTTAATCTTTTATGAAGAGAAAAAAATTATTTTTTTTTCAACCTCAGATTCAAAAGCTTGAATATACCACACTCTTCTATGGATCACTTAGTATGGGTAGAACAGATAAATAATAAACACTTTCACCTTCGATCGCGAGATATCCTTCCTATACAGTAGGCAATATTAATTAATTGCCAAGAACACTTGCGCTAAAATCAGCTGGTACAATAGCGAAATAAGAAGTTATTTGAACATTAATGATAAATGTAAAGAATTAATAACATTTTACATAACACCACAACAGGCCATAATCCAAATTTACGATCCTGAATGATAACTTATACTTAAGAAAAATCTCGACATTTTATAAAAACCGTTCTAAAAGAAAACAGCAGAGCGAAACATAAAAATGTGACGAATTTAAAAACTGCAGTAAATTTAAACTTCAAAATAAATAGGAAATAATTTCCATTTGGACGATAGACGGTGAAAAAATTGTTCAATACCGTTGCTTCAATATCAAATCAGTCAAAACAATCAAAATCAATTCACGTTTGAATTTCAAATTACTGAAAATATTTTTTATTATTTATTATTATTATTTTATTTTTATAACACCTCAACAGGCCAGGAGGCCCAATTACAGAGGGGAACAACGTCACAAACACCCAGGCTTGAGAAAAATCCCTCACAACTATCGGTTTTTAATTACACATCGGTAATTTACACAACTATCGGTAAATAATATTTAGTCAGCATCGATTTTCATGTTAAAATGTCAATAAGCAATTCAAAACATTCCCGTGTTTTGTAATCCAACAAAAAAATCATAATCAGAACACAAATCGTTAAGCAAATTGTGATCAAATATTGGAGACACGAAGTAAACAAAATTATTGGAAATTATGTACATCAAACATCATGAATTGGTTCGATAAAAAAATTATAATAAAGGGAAGACATGGAATTTAAAGAATCGCTAAGGTAACCAAAGAAAGGTTTCTGTATAAACAACAAAATGATATCACTTAGTCTAATCACACGATTTTATTTAGATTTTCTAGCAAAAGTCACTTTACGTAAAAATGTGCACAAAATATAGAAATATATTTACAGAATCTGTGAAAAGAATAATTTTACACTGTTTAAATAGACCGTACTCGTATCGGGTGAAAAGCAACGGGTTGTGATTATGTTTAACTCGCGCTAACGTATTTACGATTCGGCAGTCGTAGAGCCTCGTAGCACCGACGTCTACGTCCCGCGAGCGCCAGATCTGGACTGACGCCGCGACGCCGTACACACGACGGCGCTAGGCAGTGCATATGATGTGTTGCTGGCCGCTATGCGCCGAGGGACGTTTATTGTATAATAGCACGTCGGCGCTCGATTATTGGCGTCCTATGAATAATAGGCTCTTTTCAAATCTGCGTCTGTGCTGCAAAACGAAACGATTCAACTAAAGCGATAAAACCGTTTTTATATTTGAACGTTTGTAAAGCGTTTAATTTAAGGGTATTGAAAAAACGTTATATTGCAGTATTAGGCATATATCATTGTATCTAAATGATTGAAACATTCGAAGTTTTTTTTGTAAGTAGGATTAATAAGCAGAAATAATAAGGTTAATAAATTAATTTCTGAGCTACAAGCCAACATTAATTTCATCAAATTAATTACAATTATAATAAAACATAAATGTTTTCTTCAAAAAAAAATAGTGGCTCTTATTAACTTAGTTTAATTTGATATAAGGGTTTTTTCATTCTTAATTCAAGTGATTAATTAAGATAACAAGAAATTATCTGCCTTTAGTTAAGTCAATAAACAAAAACAAACTTCGCAGTTTTTTAAATAAAAAAATGAAGAAGTTTATATGCCCAAAATAAATTCAATTTGAAGATAAAATCAAAGTATACATAGATACTTATGAATCTATACACATAAATTTATTTAAACAAAATTTTGAGTGTGTCCAAATACTTGTAGACAATTGTCTCAGTTTCTGCTAAAATGCTTCGCAATTTCCTCAATGGATGACAGAGAGTGTTCGCATGTGAAGCGTCGCGCTTTTACTGTATTTTTTTACTGTAATTTTACTGTATATTGGCAGATATGGATATCAAATACTAGGTGAAATGGGGAATGTTGTAATACATCAAGTGGCCACTTAACCCAGCCAATGACAGGTCATAAGCCCTGTAAACGCCTAGATATCCATATTCCCTTCCAAATTTCTCGTCTCTGTTGAGATGTCAAATTGTTATTTTATTTATTTTACATATGTATTCCTCATCAATCCATTAGAATATTCAGGAACAAGTCGACTGAAAATCTTCAGGGAGTCTAATAGAAACTAAGGTAGGTACACTTTTCAAACATTCGAATTTACATACATAATTTGCCAATAAACACAATTTTAAAGCTTACTAAGGGTGCGAGCGTTAAAATTCTAAAAAAATTATAGGAGGCACACAAGCATAATATATATACAGGGTGTACAATCCAAATGGGTCAGTATGGTGAAGTCGGAAACTATGAGAGATAGCGAGATCTGTTCTTAGGAACCATGACGTCGATTTTAGATTTAATAATAATTGCATTCAAACCGTAATTAAAAAACACCATTTTTTAACTCTCATACATAACCGGGAATCGAACCTGGTCAATATTTTTAGTAACCGCGTTAAGTAAAAAAGGACCCAATTTGGCTATGAAATCTTGTGTAAACACAACTGACAGTAAATTAGACTAAAAATCCCACAGTTTTATTAATTTGCAAAAAGTCGTGAAAATATGAATCGATCATCAATTATCCGAAGAGACCACTTATGCATATCTTATCTGCATCGGTTCTTATGCATTACAAATAGCGTTTATTTAAAATTAGAACGCATTTTGTTCAGCGGGCGTACCAATTCATTTAAAAATTTGAAAATGGAAATACTGTTTTTGGAATTAACTTCAAATGAAACACGGCTTTTCATAACCTCCTCGTGTTGATTTTTGATAACTTTCACATTATTATTGTTTTATGTGTTGTGTTCTGTTTATAAAATGCGTTTAACGAATGAAGAACAGTTAGATCATTGGAAGCCTATTTTAAAAGTGATAAAAATTACACACGAGCACATATGCACCCCATAAAAATACGAAATGCAATTTTGCGATCGTTACCCTAAAGAATTAATCTTTGCATTCAACAGAATGGCTACCATTTTGAACATTTACTGAAATAAAATAATTATCTTATTGGTGGGTTTTTGAAACACGGCTTTCAATTTGATTTTTGAAAACTTTCAAGATTCCATTAGTGTTGTGCTTCTTGCGACTTGCACAATTTATACACATTGATTTTGACCAGGTTCGATTCCCGGTTATGTATGAGAGTTAATAAAAAGTTTGAATGTAATTATTATTAAAATCTAAAATCGACGTCATGGTTTCCTAAGAACAGATCTCGCTATCTCTCATAGTTTCCGACTTCGCCATACTGACCCATTTGGATTGTACACCCTGTATATATCCCACAATTCTAATTGATAACATAATTTATTCCCGGAATAACATGGAGACGAGATAATTTTTATTCATCAAATTTCACGGAGATATGATGATTTGAGAAATACATAAAGTGGGACACGGTTGCCATGACAACTAATCGTCGAAATGTTACGTGCTTAGCGCTGGATACCGCCTCTGGATACGAATTCATCTCACCACCAGTATAAATAATCATACTATAATATCGCACCCCGGCAATAAAAGAGAGGCAACTCAAAAATTTTGAAAAATAGAGGTTTTGTACTTTTTTGGTGGGTTTTTACCATCCACACGAAATCACTTAAACAGAACTAAAAAAAGCTCTTAAACCTTTGCGAACAGATGTCGTAGAAATTACAACCAAAAAAAAATGTGAAAAAATAAAGAAACAAAAAAGTTTGTGTTTTTAGCCATTTCCCAAAAAAGGTTGTTTTTAGAGTGGACTCTCTTTTGTTCCCGGGGTGCGATATCATTCATATTGAATTCTCGTTTAAGTACGTCTCAAAGACAAAACCACCCTGGTGTGTTTGTAGATATTCGTGGGTGACATTGCGATTCACGATTGGGGTGGAAAATAAATACTAAAGTAGAAAAATTAAGGATGAAAGCTTAGATCTGAAGGTATAAGGAAAATATAAAAGAGTAGAACGGAATTGTAAGAGGTAAGGTATTCCGAATAGAGATTAAAAAAAAAAAAAAATTGCCAGAAAATTTATGGCGAATAAAATATCAATGTGTTTTAAAACGTCCGCCTCGTGGCATGCCGGTAGCCCGTTGGGCTGCCATGCATGAGGTCGCGGGTTCGATTCCCGATGGGAGTCAATACGAAACGTTTATTTGAATACATAATTTTTACATGAAAATATTTCATATGTGATACCTTGGACTGGCGCTGAAGCGTAAGGCTGATCATCTTGCCTTCATGTAACAAACGATCAAGATGGTGGAATTGGCGTACCCGAAAAAGGATCAGACGCTTCGTATGTTACTTTCACTCGAAATGATTAAATCTGACAGTAATTCAAATGAGGATGTAATAAGATTATCAAGCAGTAGGTATTTGATCATTTAATAATTGGCTGCATTTTTAAAATTTAGAAATACCTCGCTGATTGAAACATAATATTTGAATACTTGGGTACCAAGATAAAAAACTCAACCTTTGGGGGTGCAGATCTCGTTTGAATTTGAAATCGTTTAATGGGAACGTAAATATTGATAATGGTTTTGAAAAATGAGAGGTCGAAAAATAAAGCCTCAAAATGTATTCACGAGGGATCGAATGAATATTAAAATATCGATAGACGGAAAGCAAATATTATTGTTGAATTAATGTAATTTCCATTTACCAAAGTTTTTAATATAAAATATCGTTATTTATTCAATACTCGTTGAATTATGTATTTAAGCTATTGATGAAAATGTTCGAATTGAAGGAATGAATTGAATTAATTGAAAACACACGCAAAAAGTTGGCTGGCATTGGCATAAAATCATTCAATACTAATGCATAGATGGAGCTTTTAACGCGCTGGTGGATGATTCTCGCTTCGTAACATATATACAAAATCAAATCAAGCGGAATGGGGAATGTTGTAGTACATAATGTGGCACTTAACCCAGCCAATGACAGGTCATAAGCCCTGTCAACGCTCGAATATCCATATTCCTGAATTTGAAAAAATTCTACCTCATCTCTGTAGGGATAATGAAATATATACCTACTCCCGTCTTGGGATAAATCCAGATTTGTGTACAAGCGCCCTTGAGGTATATTTATACGAAAACGGTGCTACATAAATTATCCATAATAATAATAAGTATTTGAACACGCCCAAATTGTTACATATTTGATTAACAAAACACAACGAATAAGTAAAATAGTCTGTTTTAAAGCTGTTTTAACATTAAATACCGAGTGGTAATAATACTGTAATTCAAATAAAATATCTTTGTGTAAAATTGATGTAACGTTTATTTTTCTATTCATGGCAAATGGATGTCATATGTTGGTACACTCGTAAAAAATAACAAAAACGCCCAGTATGGTATTTGTTAGCCATCCAACACAACACTTCACTAAATTAGGTCACCGCCAAAATTGTACCATATCCCGTAGCGTCGGGTTAGAAATAAAAAAGAGTAAATAAAAATTATTGAACAACATTTTGAACTTATACAAATACTTGTAGACAAATTACTGGATTATACCCATGCTGGGCTGATATCAGATATTATTGATACCCCAACAGACACAGAGAAACTCTGGAAACGAATGTGGGTTATCTAGGCGTACAGGGCTTATGTGACCTGTCATTGGCTGGGTTAAATGGCCCACTTGATGTCCTACAACATTCCCCACTCCGCCCATCATCTGACAACCATATGTGACAAATTTTTGAAACTACTATATATATTGAATTTGTACAAAAGTTTCCACATTTGAGTTTGTTTTTCGACAATTTTTAACATTTTTTCTCTCTAGTGACATCTGTTGAGAAGATTGTTAAGCATTTTTGGGAATCTATCTTTATTGGTGACCCACATTCGTTTCCAGAGTTTCTCTGTCTCTGTTGGGATATTAATAATATTCAAAAATTATTGAATTTAGATTAATTTTAGAATAACCATGGTTATGTGCGGCGTTCGATTTCTGTGAAAAACACATTTTGTTTCATTTGCATTTTTTTTATTAAGATTTAACTCACGATTATGTTTATGCATATCAAGTTACTTTATGTTGAGAATATTATTTTTTTATCTATATTAATTCCACTTATGAAAACCTTTCATTGGTTATTCAGTTTATTTGTTATATATTCTAATATGATTTACAACTACTGTTGGTTTTCCTGTAAATAAATACATAAAACTTCACATGAATTAGAATTCAGAATTAGGAGCTAAAATAAATTTGTTGATTAAGGAAAAATTATTATATTAAAAACATGTTTAGTAAAGCGGATTTAACTGAAGAAAAAAAAACTTTCATCAATAATCAGAAAACGAAATACAATATTAGCTAAGGTGTTTTTTAAACGAAGGTAAACAAACTCTAGAAAATTTGTATATTATTTTTTTAACTATACAAAAGTTTTCTTCATAAAATGAATACATTACACGAGTATGTTAATCACAATTAAAACAATGAGAAAGAAAGAAGGTAAAAGATTTTCTAAAATTAAATTATATTCTGATGAAAACTCAGCAAGGCAAGGTATAAAATCTCACCTATAACTTTTTTTAACGCAAGTCAAAGTTAGAAATTTTAGTTGTGTATTCAGTATTTTATTACAAAAAACGAAGATTTTAAAACGTCTGTGATGATACACTTTGTTTAAACTTAACGGGATTATTCGTCTTTAAAAAAGCGTTGGATTAATGAAGATATGGGATTCGCAATCTAGGCCGACTCGGCAGTATATATGGATACTATGTGTCGTATTTAGGGTGTGGTGTGTACCAATCCTGGTGTCCATGTTACTGCTTTCATGTTACTAAGATAAAGACAAGCTTTGATAAAACACACTTGAACATAAACCGATTTAATATTTTTCTCTTTGAATTTGGCGGTTAAGCGGGATAAAACAAAAGAACGCCAATAGGAAGCAGTTAAATAGTGTTACAGTTAACGATTTTACAGCTTTTTAAGAGCTTTAAAACGAATAAACGCAGTCCGTTGTTATAACATTGAAATATTTAGCTTGGTCACACTTCCGTTATGAAAAAATATTTACCGGTTAAAATATAATCATAATAAATATGAGCTTGTATCTAGATTGTTTATTTGTTTTGTTTTCATTCCGTTTTTATATAAGTACATAATATATATTATAGATATAAATAAAAAAATGTTGCGTATTAAAATAATTATTGTTAATTCGTTACATTTTATGTGTTTGCAAGCTTCTACTGAGTTAAGTCTGTTATCCTTTAGATTATAAGGCAAAAAATGGAGTTTTTTTAAACAGATTTAGCATACTGAAAGGCGATTATTCATAATTTAAAATGTATTCAATGAATTGATGTCGGAAAAATAAGTTAGTTAAACAATCGCAGCTTTATTATGAAATAAAATAAAACAAATTACGTATGCGATTTGATATAAGGAATGTTTACATGCAAACACGAACACGCGAAAAATCGCAACTCAGAGGCGCGCTTTGTTGGTATTTTAACAACGAAAAAATCAGCTTAATTATTACCATATCCATTAATTTCAGTTTCGGAGTAACAAAGTCATAGAACAATACAAAAACTGGCGAATCAACATAATATTTAGAATTTAATGTGTAATATTAATTTTGAAACTGAGCCATTAAAAAAATCTTTTAAAAAATATCTAAAATACCTAACGATTATAAGTAAAATTGTACATATTCCTATTAAAATTCTATTTTTGCTTTAGTTTTCTATGTGACGTATTGTATTAATTTGACTAAAACAAATTATATTTGATAACAATTTGTTAGTTTAAAAAAAATAATTAATAATCTAGTAGTGTACAAATAAAAAATAATAAATAAACAAAATCGACTCCAAATATGACGTAGACCGTTTTCCCGGTTGTATATCGAGTTTTGTCACACGGTGTATGTATTTTTTGTTAGAAAATTGTGTACACAGTTGCAGGATTATTTTAGTTCCAGTTTCATGATTTTCCGAGCTCTTTCCACCCCACTTCGGACTTTGGGGTAGTTATTTGCAGTAAGCACTGCCTTTTGGCGCTTACGGTCGGAAAAGATTAAATCTGCATAGAGTTTATAAAAAGTAGCGCTGACAAATAAAACTTCTACCTAGTCGGGATAAACCTCTTATCGACGAATCCATAAAGGTTTTTAGTAGATAAAATGAAAACACACTGATACAACTTACTGTATGTCGATTAGGGTTGTGATCTAGTAATTAGAATCTAGAGCTAGGAATAAAAATATCTGGGTTCAAATCTTACTCTACCACAATTTTTTTACTACATTCTCATACGGTTACTTCGGACTATATGTGACAGCAAAATTGACATATTTTGTGAAACTCGATTTTTTTAGATTTAGGTATTTACTGTTGCAGTATTTCATGTATTCTTATATCTTTTTCACAAAAATAACCTAATTTAAAACAGGTTTCTCGATTAAATAATTGTATTGAAACGTGTTGGTACGTGAATTTATAAATTTACTGGAAAAAGTATTAGAAAGATTACGTCAAAAGAAAACGCTGATCAAATTTACATACCCTGAAACTGTATTGCACGCGCCGCAGGAAACTATTAATAATGTGGGGTCAAATTAAAAATACAATTTTCTTTCAACTTGTCAACAGTGATTAGACTTTCACTCTACAATTTCGTTCGTCATGTGTGCCTTGTGTTATGTTAATCGTTCAAAGGGCTTTAAGGTGGCCATACACTGTGAAGGTATACCGGGACAGGTAATTACTGTTTCAGGTAAACCGGGACGTGTATGCGATAAAACAGTGTACCTGATAGGTATGCCTGTTCAGGTATACCGGTGTGTGTGTGTGGTGAGGTCAGTTAAGTGTATTAGCTATACGTAGCAGGTTAGGCAGCTTAAAACAGAGACTAAAACAGGTTTACCGTTACGTGGTATGACCACCTTTACGTTATTATCAACCCCTTTATTGTATATAATACTATTACTACTTACTACTCTACTTTTCCCTCATCCGAACCCAATGGCGCATAGGGTTGTATTGGATACAAACAAAAATCTTGATCATTTGTTCTAGAAGGCAAGATGGCTAAATATTTAGCCCTATGGGAATAAATTTTACGACCACATGCATGGTTGCCCAATGCTATATGCACCATTAGGTGTGGATGAGGGAAATTGATAGTATGTACTTAAGTTAAATGGTAACGTATTGTTGAAGTTATATTGAAAAAAATAAAATGAAGAAGATGATTTTTTTTGTTTTTTTTATAAAAAAAAATAACATTACATAGGAAAAAGAAAAATAAGGAATTCTTTTTCTTTTTCAATCTAATGCTCCCTAGGAGTTTTAACAATAAACTCATTTAGGGGACAAATAAAAAAACACTATATTCATTTTATTCTAATACGCACTGACATCACTTAAATCACAAAATAAACAATATATACAAAAAAAAGAAACCAATCCAATGAAAACATAAAACCTAAAGAAACAATAAAGTGAATTATAACAGTAACAGCAAAACCATAAATATTATACGACGCAAGTAGAAAAGGTATCATTCAAAATACTTATTAAAATAATATTTTTCAAATCAGAGGTCCTGTTTCGATAGTTAGATACAGGGATCTTGAAATGTCTTTTAAAAAATATCACTAAAAACCTCGTCTTAACAAATTAAATTCGGAAAATGCTATGTATATTTCTCAGGGATCTTGTACCTCCTTATTTGAGTTAGGTATTAAGAAAAATTCTATAAATGTATTTTGGTTGCGTGAAAAGGAATACGGAGCTGATGCAACGTCGCGACCATTCTTGGTGGGTTATATAGCATTTCGAGAGTTAACCATGCTTGACTATGGAGAAGAATCGCACCCGTTTCACTTTATTAATTAACAGTAACGTCAGAACAGTATTGATTAAAAAAGGAACAATATGATGTCATGCTAGAGGCAGTTTAAATCAAGCATAATTTTATCTACTCCAAAGAGTCAGTTTTTTTAGATTTATGAATATTAATATTTTGCGTACCTAGTTATAATGCAAATAATTTTCTGTTGTAACAAAGCTCTTTATTAGTAAGTTAACTAACTAACTAACCATCACGCCATTTCCCCGAAGGGGTAGGCAGAGAGGATAGAACGCCACACCACTCTGTCCTGACATACTTCTCTTGCTTCCTCCACATTCATACATTTCTCATGCACGCACGCCAAACCATATTTGGGTAAATATAAAACAAACAGGTATTTATAAGAGCATGCAAAATTAATCATTATTTTACGGAATCGCATTATGACCTTTTCAAAAATATACATTTCATACACCGTTTGTATGATGGATAAATTATATTAACGAACGAGTCGTAGTGCGAATACATACTAAAATAAAAACAAATGATTTGTGTGACCACATTAATACAAACTGTACGAGTGTGCACTACTAAAAAAAAGAAAAAACAACGGGTATAAGGTAAATAAGGGTAGAAAATGGCAACGTGAAATAATCGCAAAGCCAGGGGTCCATTGTTTTCCGCGGAACTATTTTTGACGTTTGCGTATTTTCCCTCGCTTTTTACTTTTTACCTTTCCGCCACAAACATAGTTCGAAGTTTATTAACAAAGGTCTGTAGACCGTTTGCATTGTTCTTTTGATAATAGTCCACAGCGGACGACCCGCGAATGTGGCTGGTAAAAAATGAGGGAAATTTAAAAAAAGAACTTGGAAAATACCTATTTGAAATGCCAGAAAGAAAAATCCGGATTCGGAACACAAAGATATGCATGGAATTATTTCGGGGGAAATTTCATTGAGTTGATTTTAAAAAGCGAACGGCCTTTGCTTTGACATCATAAATATTTATAAGCAATTTAAAGAAATATTTTTGCGAAAGCTAAACTCAAATTGGATGTCTGATAATGACGTTTTTATGAAATTTGTTAATTTGAACGTAAATATTGTCTTGACTATCTATCTAGACAGCAAATAACTGATAATCATGATACAATATTATTCATGTAAAACAATCAAATATGTACCTACTAAATTACACTAGAAAAATATTTTGTACTATTTTGACAATTAGGTTTTCATTATCAATCATTAACGTGCCGAGGACATTATTTTTTGATTTTTTAATTATTTACATAAAATGGATCCATGTGTGTTTTAAATTCAATGTAAAATTGTGAGTAATAAAAATATGCCTACTGTAAAAATGATTATCTGTTAGGTTGAATAATTTTTTTTGTCTCTTTGACACAGTTTTTTAGAAACCAAGTTTTTGTTTTATATATATGTATGTATGCAGAATTTGCATAACTATAATAATAATAATATATATATTATTACAGTGAGACAAAATATTATATAATAATAATTATACATAAAACAATTATAAACAAAACAAGCAAAACTTTCTTATTATAACAACAAAACGAAAATGTTTTGTATGAAATTAATAAAGTTTTCTCATTAACAAAAACAAACAAATCAAATTACAAAGTTAACATTCCGTTACACTTTGACGTTTGTTTACACGGAATTTACATAAAACAAAGTAGGTAGGTACCCTAGCGCCGAAACGAAGAAACTAACCACACACGTGATTCGAAACAAAGTATTAAGAACTCGCAGAATATACGACTGTGTCCAAATTCATCCCAACTCGGCCCACTGTGTAATGAAAGTCAGGCGTTCTGAAAAGACTTTGTCAAAGTCAAAATTAACCGCTTTTCCCGATTTTGTGTTACGCTGTGCGGATCGAGCAAATACACACTTCAAGAGTTGAGATTATATTTCTAAGTGTTACAGAGATTGGCAACATTGCAATCAAAAATTTCTAAAATGTACGCTTGTTAGGGTTAACTTCATAACACCTCTTATTGTCAAATTCGTGTGACGTAGATGCCTATTGATGACGTATGGAGTGACGTAGTGGGTAACTAGACACCTCAGGCACGGTAGCATTTTTCACTTCTCTGAAATTCTTGATCGAAGGGTTTAACGTATTTTATATGCGGGTATATTTAACTATCTAAATAAAAATATAATTTTGCGTGTTATTTACTTATTTATTCTCTGTACATATACAGAACATTCACAGGTGTGAATGTTCCAGTTACATATATACAGATAACAATGACATTTATTACAAAATTATTGAATATATTTACAATAAATAATAAGCTCTATAATTAAGCACATAAAATAACTAAGTAGAAACTATAAGTAACTAAGATGAGAAAAACATAAACACAAATTAACTACTACTACTACTTTTCCTTTATCCGCACCCAATGGTGCATAGGGCACTGCATTGGTACACCAAGCGCAGTGTATCTTGATCATTTTATTACATGAAGGCAAGATTATCAGTCTTACGCTTCAGTACCAGTCCAAGGTATCACACGTGAAATATTAATATGAAAATCTCATGTTAATAAATATTTCATGTTGACCTCGTACGGGAATCGAACCCGCGACCTCAGGCACGGTAGTAAATGCGCTACCACTATGCTACGAGGCAGACAAAATACAAATTAACTAAGAAAACAAAATACTAATGAAGAGTGAGAGAGGAAAAAAAATAACTAAAGAATAAGACATTAAAAAAAAATTAATACAAAATGACAAAAAAGGAAAATATATGCATACATATTCCTAATAGTACCATTATTTTAAAAGAAAAGAAAAACATAAAAACAATATATTATAGGTATTTAAAAATTTAAAAAAACTTACGAGCACTAATAAAAAATTATAATAAAAATAAAATAAATACATACATACAAAATATTCATACTGACAATAAGAAATATTTTTTACTATTTTATTTTGTATCTACTGATAATAATTCTAGACATGTAGTTTAAAAAAAAGTATTTGCGTATTTTTCCTTTTAAATTATTGAAAAAAGGTTTTTAATCCATGCTTGGAGAAAGCGGGAACAAGGCAAATGTAATAATGTATATTAAAAAGTACTGGGATACTTATATTAACTTGACTTGGTGCTTTGAGTTCGGTTCCGTCTTGGTTTTTGAGGGGAGTAATAAACATGGAATATTTTTGTAGTTGAGAGCTAAAAAGACTCGTCTTTGAAATCACCGTTTTTCAGGAGATGCAATTAGCTGATTTTTAGTAGCAGTTTGCTGTTTTTCTCCAACTTATTATATTTTCGCCTCGCAGCATAGTTATTATTATGAAATTATTAAACAACATTATCGACAAAATTAAGAAAGGGCGTTTGGTCATTTGAAGCGAATGAGTGATGAAAGAACGGCTAAAAATGCAAGTGTGCCTGGATGAAGAAGCCGAGGAAGGCCGAGAAAGACATGGCATGACCAAGTACGACAAGTACTTGAATGTGGACATGTGAAAAGTCGGAATAATCGACGTATGTGCATGAGAAGATGTAGGAATGTAGAGGAAGCAAAGGAAGTGTGTCAGGACAGAGTGGTATGGCGTTCTATCCTCTCTGCCTACCCCTACGGGGAAATGGCGTGATGGTTAGTTAGTTAGCATAGTGGAAGCGCATTTGTCTACCGTGCATGCGGTCGCGGGTTCGATTCTCGTATGTAAATAAACACGCTTTTCGGCTCTCAGGTACAGATAATTATGTTTCGTTAATGACAAATTGTATATAACCGAGTCTTTTCGGCTCTCAGGTACAGATAATTATGTTTCGTTAATGACAAATTGTATATAACCGAGTCTTTTCGGCTCTCAGGTACAGATAATTATGTTTCGTTAATGACAAATTGTATATAACCGAGTCTTTTCGGCTTCTCGGGTACAGATAATTATGTTTCGTTAAAGACAAATTGTATATAACCGAGTCTTTTCGGCTCTCAGGTACAGATCATTATGTTTCGTTAGTGGGACAAATTGTATAATAACCGAGTCTTTTTTCGGCTCTCAGGTACAGATAATTATGTTTTCGTTAATGACAAATTGTATATAACCGAGTCTTTCGGCTCTCAGGTACAGATAAATTATATTTCGTTAATGACAAATTGTATATAACACGTCTTTTCGGCTCTCAGGTACAGATTAATTATGTTTCGTTAGTGACAAATTTGTATATAACCGAGTCTTTTCGGCTCTCAGGTACAGATAATTATGTTTCGTTAAATGACAAAAAAAAAAAATTTGTACAAAACCACTCACCGACTTTTCTATGTACGCCTCGACTTTAGGCGAAACCCTTCTCTCCGTTAGAACAAAAACTAAGCAAACATGCAAATACCACTACGCATCATAACCATAGCAATTCGCGGAAATACAAAATCAACATGCTGATTAAACATATCACAAACCCTAAAAAGCCAACACCAAGGGTTTCATCATTTAATATTTAGCTAATGGTTTCAAGGATAAACAGTTAAGGAGGACGAGGGGATAAAATAAGGTAACTCATTTCAATGAAATATCTAATAATAAGAGTAATAAATTAAATGTTTGCTCAAAAAAACTAATTAGATTTATTTTTTGATTTATATTTTTTTTTGACATTACTTTGGTGGAATTCCATGATCAGTCTGAAGACTTTTTTATTTAACTTTAATTAGTTATATATTAAAAAATTTAATTAGATATTATGCCTGCAACACTTGACTTGCAAGTAGATTTAACAACGCCAAACAACTGATGCAAAATAACTGCTTTAATTTTGGTGATATTGCATACTTCAACAAAGATTCTCATAAAATGTAATTAACAAGCTAAATTGCTAAACCACAATTATTAATAAAATACTTTAAATAAAAGAGACTCTCAAACGTTTTATTTAAGACTAATAAAGCCTTTTGAAGTATTAATTCAAAATGTGGTTACACTCTAGACTCTAGATAATACTGCAAAAAAGCGTAAGGCTGATAAACGGCCTTTACGTAGTAAATTATTAAGAAACACTGCACTAATTTGGTGAGCCAATGCAATGCATTTAATTTATACTTATTAACGTATAATTTCATATCGCTTCTTCTGCAGAGTAAATACTTAATACGAATTAACGATAAATCGTAAAACACACTTTCAAGAGAAATCATCTTATTATGTACGCTCTACGACTCTACACAATTGGTAATTAATTTAGTGCAGAATAAGCGGAATATTTGGCCAATACGCCTGCAGAATCCAACCGTCCTTGTAGATGCACTCGGCGGAGCTGATGGATGCGGGCCTGACGAGGGAGGAGGCAAGAGATTTGCCCGGCGATATGGTCTCCTGGAGGGATCTAGTAATGTCCACTGCGCCATGCAAAATGTTGTAATTGTTTAGCGGCCTAAATTTTAATATAACTAACCATCACGCTATTTCCCCGTAGGTGTAAGCAGAGAGAATAGAACGCGTTATCACGCTTACCTGACACATTTCCTTCGTTTCCTCTAACATTCAAACATCTTCTCATGCACACACATAACGGAACCCATTTACGAATTTTTCACATTTAAGTATTTAATGTAATAACGCGTTCTAATTACCCCTATTGGACAGTAAGCAGAGAATAGAACGCGTTACTCACGCTTTCCTGACAAACATTTCCTTATTTCCTCTACATTCAACATCTTCTCATGCACAAGCTTAGACGTAATAGAAAGGCGCCGATTATTCCGATTTTTCACATGTCCATTTTAGGTACTTGTCGTAATTGATCATTACATAAGCCTTTCATTTCTCCGGCCTCCTCAGCTTCTACATCCAGGCACAACTTGCATTATAACTTCTTTTTTAGCCGTTCTTTTCATCGCTCGTTCGCTCAACATGACCAAACCATGCGTAAAAGCACTTTCTTAATTTTGTCGATAAATGCTTATCTCACCTTGCGCTCCGTGCTCTAATTTCGACATTTGTACACCCTATCATACATATTCTTACCTCACATTTGCCTGAAAAGATCGCATTTCAACAGCATTCAGTCTACTTTCATCCTTCTTTTTCCAACACCACGCTTCACTACCAATCATAAGGGTTGGTTTACCAACGTAAAAATTCTGATTTCACTATTTTACCAACTAACTTAATAAAAGAATATGAAATTAATGTTTCCATTTCCCAAAAACATTCTGCCTTTCATTCCATGATTCATCGATTAATTAATGTTCCATTGGTCTACAGAAGAAATTTTCAAAAAGAATCTAAACACAATAAAACAAATTGCCTACAATAACGGATATAATGAAAATAATAATCAATAAAATCCTAAACCTAAAAACAAAAACGCGTAAAAATAATCAATAAACATTTATATTCAAACCATAAAAATAATAAGTCAGATAAACAATGGAGACGCATTATATATGTAAATGATAATTTTTTCTAAAAATATTTCTTTTAAAATTACCTCCAACCATACAACCAGCATTCTATACGTCAAATAATTTAGGTGCATTATTAAAAAATCAGAAAGAAAGATAAAGTTTTAAAATATGATAAATCTGGTATATATCAATTAAACTGTAACGACTGTGATGCCACATATATTGGAAAAACAAAGAGAAACATAAATATTCGATTAAAAGAACATTTGCGTTGTTTATCTAATAATAATTTTTCAGAATTTGCGAACCATTTAATAGAAAATAATCATAATTTTCAATAAAGATACCGGGCTAAAAGTGTTACATGTAGAACATAAACTATTAAAAATTAGACAATTTAGAAATTTTTGAAATAAAAAAGTCTTTAAATAATAATCGCAACTTAATAAATAATCAAATAAATAATATTTTCCTACAGCCCCCTTCTTAACTTAAAAATAATCTAATCCATAAAAATATAAAAAAATTCATAAATTACCCACACCATCCATTCATCTCTCAACTTAGACAAACAATAGACCTGACCATTGAACATATGCACTGACACAACTTACTTCATTATCCAATTTCATTATGCACATGAATGTACTTATAATAAGTGGCAAAAATATTATTCAGATATATTTATGCATTATTTAAAATGCGAATTCTAAAAAATTCTTCTAGGCACAAAAAATCACTACAGTTATAAGCCGAAATCAAATTTGATTTTATATATTTTTAAAAATGACAAAATAAGAAGAAAAAAAAACACATTTTAAATAATAATTTGAATTTAGGTGGGTAGTAATTTATACTCAAACTCCAACATCTTTATTTTTGCATAATAAATTAAATTTTGATCTAGGTAGGGTTGTTATAAAACAAAAACAAAGTCAAAGGTATTACTAACAAGACGTATTGATTAAGATTGAGACCACAAATCTAAAAAAAAAATACTATGAAACATTGTAAAATAATAAAACCATTTTTAATGGGTTAAGTACTTGATCTCTTTTCCTTTAAGCTTCTTCAGGACTCACAGTACGTACATAGAGAGCGATTTTCCAGGTAAATTATCTACTGCCTTACACGTCTAGTGCCTATATACACCTAGTATATATAACACTACCCTGTGGTTATGATCGCCTTTATAGGCCATGAAGTTTTTACGACTACTATGTAAGTCGCGCTGTATAGGTACTACTAGTTTTATGGAGAAATACAATCAACAATCTATGGTGGCAGGTATAAGAGAAATCGTACCAAAATACCTGCAAAATTATAGCTCTTTTATAACGAATTGTCACCTTTTGAATTATTGATTCACCATTGCAATTCCATAAATATCTTATATTACTATAAGGATTCCACGAACTTCCTTTATGCTAAGCGACCCGGCCCGCGATCGTTAGGTACTGTGCATCTTCAAGTCAGGTCCACATACTGTAGTTGTGACGTTAACTGCCGATAAAATGTTAGCAGAGGTTTAAACAGAGTAGTAGAAAAACTTGCTTCAAACATACTCTTCTAAAATCATGCTAATAAGAGGTAATCCAATCTGATTAAATGTGAGGATTAATTTATACAAATGATTATTTTCTGGGTTATCAGGCCATGTTTATGGGCTCTGTGTTGCCATAATTCATAATTCAAATCTTCCGTTTTACGTATTAAACTGTTTTAAGCAAGCTTAAAAAGTAGGAAGCATAAATAAGTTATAGAAAGTAGGTACGTAATAAAACTTTATGCCGCGTTTAAATCTAATGATATTTAATTATTATTAATTAAAAAATAAATACAGGTAAAGGAATGCTTCAGTATAAGCAAAATCAATTAAGAATAAAGTACAATTCCAAATCCTAACTAAACTAATAGATAAGGTAAATAAAGGAGCCGTTAGATGTTTAAAAACGAATAAAAGAAACCGTAAAATTAGTTGGACAGCCATTTGGATTCGTGCATAAGCTGCTATTAGTAGCGGTTAGAGCTTATTCCGATAGACTCGATAGCATGATAATTGGGCCCAAACTGCTGTGCTGATAGACTAAGTAAGAATAAGCACCAGAGGTGAGGATTGTTAAAAAAGTAGGTACGGATATTGTATCCACAAGAATAAAAACTAAATTAAAATCTTATGCACAGAACATAAACTAATCTTGACTGGGCTATTACCGAGTGTGAATTAGTAAATATGTCCGCGTCATGGTCTTTAGCTGCCATGCATAAGATCGCGGTTCGATTCCCGATGGAGTCAATATAAAATATGAATTCAAATGCGATTTTCACATACAAATGTTTCGTGCGTGATACCTTGGACTGGCGTTGAAGCGTAAGACTGATCACCTTGTCTTCATGCAATAAATCCAGATTCACTGCACTCGGTGGACCAATGCAGTGCCCTGTGCACCATTGGGTGCGGTATAAGGGAGAGGTTTAACCGAAATTGCCAAAATGTAAAGTACATCGGCATAGTACTCGTATGGAAGAAAAAACTTGATTCATTTCACAGTTATTTATTATGACCATATTTCATAGTCAATATTCCAAGATTATGACTTTCAACCTAGATGAGTCTTGGCCAAGTTAAAAATTTGTTCTACGTCTAACATGCATCAGTAGCTCAATCACAGATGATTGTCGACGTACTTAAAAACGTGCTAAGCATTTGACCGATCACAATGAACATACGTTCATATCACGGTCGCGTTGCCAAGCACCATAGATGAAAGGCATACTTTGACAAATGTTTCGTTATTGCTTTCCTCAAATTGATTTAAAGCAAATAAATGGCATGATAAATTGTGCACAAACAATTAAAACTCTATAAAACTAAATTATTTTACTTTCACTTACAGTTTGGCGTATTTTCCATATTTAAAGCGGTAATTAATAATTCCGATCGATAACTTTTAACGGATGTTCCATTGTGATCGCGATAAACGTTAAACATCAATGGTGAGAAATCGTTATCCTCGTCGCTTATTAGCACGTCGATAGTCATCTGTGATTGAGCTACATGTCCCAGCTGAGATTGACTATGACGACTACGACTCAGCGCTCTAACAGTACCGAAAGTGTCCTCGACTCCCAATGATTCGTGACGTCACAGGCAAGCCAAGTCATAATCGGTCTAGTGGCGGCACTTCCTACTGACAAGTATTCCACTCTTGGCCAAGAAACTACGCGGATTAAGTACAGAAGATTCACGCCCGAAGGACTGGGTATTAGACCTAATTGTATTTACGACACGGGACGGAGAATGGCGGACGTTAATTGGACGGTAAGCTGGACACTAAGAGGGCTAGTTATTTACAGTTTTTTTTCATACTAGCTAAACATTTGAGCAAAATCCAAATTTACTTACACAAATTGGGATGTTTCACCCTTGAGCTACACAATATAAAACTACATAAAATATATGACATCAAATTATTGTAATTTGACATCTCAACAGGGACAAGAAAAGTTTGGAATTCATAATATGGATATATCTAGGCGTTTTACAGGGCTTATGACCTGTCATTGGCTGGGTTAAGTGGCCACTTGATGTATTACAAACATTCCCCATTACACCTAGTATTGATATCCATATCTGCCAATTATACAGTAAAATGGCGCGACGCTTCACATGTGAAACACTCTCTGTCATCCATTGAGAAAAATGCTAAGCATTTTAGCCAGATACCTTTGTTGATTGCAAGTATTTGGACACACTCAAAATGTTGTTTATAAAATTATTGTGCTTATATTCAATATATAGGTGTGTCAAACTTTTTATAATATGTAGTTTTTATTTGGCATGGTATCTACTGTCCATCCGGCGAAGACGTTCTACGGCGGCTGCCTAGGCCATATACTAAGTGCCGGAAACAGAGTTCAATGGTGCCTTAAAGATCGAATAGTGAGCAAAATTATATCGAGAAAGAAGCAGAATTGGCAGTACACAAGCGGAATTCTGGTACCCAACCCCTTATGTATGGTAGTGTAGCGTGGTGTTGTGGATAAAAGAAAGATGAAGAAGTAGACTAAATGCTGTTGAAATGCGAATCTCTCGAATATTTAGAGCAGAGTGAAAGGCTGAGCTAAGCATTTTTCGACAAAATTAAGAAAAGGCTTTTACGAGTGGTTTGGGTCATGTGGAGCGAACGAGTGATGAAAGAACGGCTCAAAAGAAGTTCAAATCCAAGTGTGCCTGATGCTAGAAGCCGAGTAGGCGAAAAAGACATGGCATGACCAAGTGCGACAAGTACTCTGAAAGTGGACATGTGAAAAGTCGGAAATAATCGGCGTATGTGTCATGAGTATGTAATGTAGAGAAGCAAAGAAAGTAAAGTCAGGACCAGAGTGGTATGGCGTTTATATCCTACCCCTGCGGGAAATGGCCGTGAATGGTTAGTTAGTTAGTTGGTTAGCCTCGCCGAGAGCCTTAACCATGCTTGCCTATTATACAAGGCATCAGGGTTCCGGCGCCCTAGACGTCCACTGTTGACAATTCGCCGGCAGTTTTTAGTCAAAATAAATTATATATTTACATTATAAGGCTATATTGACACAATTTACTGATTGTATATACGATAATAACCGAAGATAGCGTTAAAAAATATATTTAGCGTGTCTTTTGACAGACTGTACAATTTTCTGAACGAGAAACTGGACAAGAAATCTGTACAGTTTTCTGTATAAAGTGCGCATGTGTTCACACAAAAAAGTGGTCAAGACACACTACACTTGATGTACAAATGCGGTACCCTATATACCATAAGGTTCGGATAGTAGTATAAGTTATATGTCATGACATCACATTTTTTCAGTTATATTATATATTTCATAAAGAACAATAATTAATAAATATTTGCGTGGTAAATTTTGGACGATCGCATCTGATAGTAAAGGTCAATGCATTGGATGCATTCCGTGCATAGTCAAGTTTAATGTGAGGATATTTTATATCTGAGAATGGTACGACGAGGTCGTGCTTGGAATATAAATTATCTTTCATAATATAAATTCTATTTCGTTATAATAAAATCATATTTCATAAAACTTTTATTACAACGTCAAAATAATTCTATGAAGTTCAGAATTTTATTAAAATAATATTATACAACCGCCTTAAAGACTGCTACTACTACTATTTTCCCTTATCAGCACACAATGGTGCATAGGGCACTGCATCGGTTCACCGAGGGGAGTTATATTGATCATTTCATTACATGAAGGTAAGATGATCAGTCATACGCTTCAGTCCAGTCCAAGGTATCACACACGAAATCTTAAAGACTAAAAGCTTTTATTTTAAATTTTTAAAAAGTACAGTCCAAAAAGACACGTCTGCAGTGGTATCAGAAAAATACAAAATTTCTTACTAGGTTTATAATTAATGTTTTTATTATTGTTTTTTATTGTTTATATGTTTTTATTATTGTTTTTTTGGGTTTTAATTTTTTTAAATTATCTGACATGTATCATCCTTCTTAAAAGAAAAAATAAGCTACAGGAAGCATTGTACATATATGTACAAATCCAAAATATTTACAACTTAGTCAAGAGCTTAGTAGAAAGTAGGAAGTTAATGGTATATACAATGGATGAAATAAACCGATTAGAATAGTTCCAACGGGCGGGCGGTGTTTTGATAATTACCATTGCAGGTATATTTTTTTTTAACAAAATAAATACTTTAAATAAAATGGAACTTTACCAATAAAAAAAAAAGAAAAAAGCATTTTTAATCAAAAATAATATTGAAGATAATGTTCAATTTATTTATTCATTTGTACATCGATGTTATGGTTCAAAATGATTATATTTCACTTCTTTAGGTAGGTATAACCCCGCGTCGAACTAAAATATTTAAATACGTGAAAGATATGATAAATATTCTCCTACTTAAGTATTTGAATCACCCTCATCACTTTTTTTTAAAAATGTTTACTGGTGTTTACCAGCAGCTAGAGGATTATTGTCACATTCTATATACTGTTACATAGCCCGGAAATTTAAACCATACTTTTCTCTATTGTAAAATTATTTCATTTTTTATAAAAATGACAAAATCACTCGCATACGAGTGGAGGTTATTAATTAAAAAAAATTAAAAAAAAAATTATTTGAAATGTTGAACCATATTTTAAGGTGTAACTTAACTTGCCGTGCTTATTATGAGGACTAGTCTATTGCTAAATCCATAGATAATAGGTTATGAAATTTTATACAGTAGGTTAAGATAGGTTGGGTTTAAAAAAATAATTTAAATCAAATGGCTATTTAAAAGCAATATCCTTTATAAATAGGTTATGAAATTTATACAGTAGGTTAATGATAGGTTAGGTTAAATAAAATAATTTTAAATCAATATAGATTTTGAAAAGCGAAATTTGACAGTACATAATGAATGCGTAATCCAATCGCGTATCAACCAATCACAGCTTTACGCTTTACTCTACAAACCAGAGAGAGAAAAAATGTTTTGAAATTTTGACAGCTGCACGGCAAGTTGTTAAGTTACCCCTATTTTAAATTTAGTTTTTGGTAAAAAGAAAAATTATGATTTTTTTATTAACTTCTTTAAATACTACAGTTACTATCTTAAGTATTATTTATGTAAAAAAACATAAGTTCTTATGATATATTTATTAATTTATTTACTCATTATACACGCCTATACAGGCTTTTCATAAAAAAATTAAAATACAAAACATATTTGGAAATATATATATAGTACATATTTTCAAATATTATGGTTTTAAGGCAACTTGCAAACAGTCGGTAAATAACTGTGCCAGAAAGCTGGAAATAAAGATAGGCTGAAGTGAGATGGAACCTAGGGATGATTTTTCATTTTCATTTTCTATAATATAATCTTTAATGGGACGTATCCAGAAGGAGAAGAAAAATTATATTACCAATATTTAATTTAGAGCGTGTCTTTAACCATGGCGCTGTGGTCGGCGTGATTTTCTGACATATAGGAAGTAATGAGTTCAATAACCCAACCCGGGTCGACCAATAAAAGGGGGTATTTTCATGAACTGTGAATATCGTTAAAATGGAGTTAAAATAGTTAAAGCTTATTTTTACGATTCCGATAGTTTTACTATTGGCAAGGGGTTCTCAAACATATTTTGCATTAGGAAATATTGTAAGTAGATACCAAAAAAAATAAATTATAATATTGCTACCGTGATTCAAATAACTACTACTACTCTCCCCCTTATCCGCACCCAATGGTGCATAAGGCACTGCATCGGTACACCAAGTGCATTGATCATTTTTATTTCATGAAGACAAGATGATCAGTCATACGCTTCAATACCAGTCCAAGGTATCACACATGGAATATGAATATGAAAATCACATGTAAATAAATATTTCATGTTGTCCCCTACAGGAATCGAACCTCATGCACGGTAGCCGAATGCACTAACACTTCCACTGCCGATTCAAATAGCGCGCAGGTAAAAAATTAGGATTTTTCAAAAGTACACGCCCAAACGATTTGAACTATTAAAATGACTCGTCCTGGAATGTTTAACGATATTTTTAAAGTTTTCAGAGGTAAATTGGCTTTTTACTAAAAATTACATTACTGTTGCTTCATTATTATGAAATTGAAATTCACCTTATAGTTAATTTTTATACATACATGAAAAATATTCAAATCAACAGCTTTGCAGATTTCAGAAGAAAAGTTCTTCAGACGATGGGAGAAATATCCAACAAAAGTCGTGATTATCTATAATACATAAATAATCCATTAGTCATAGTAAAACATAATTATTTAAAAATATTTATCAAAATTAATGTAAATAATAATTAATATCACGAAAGAATTACAAAGAAAATGCCGATACCATAATAAATATTATAATTTTTATAAACAACATTTTGAGTGTGTCCAAATACTTGTAGACAAAAACTGTATTTCACCCATTACGGGCTAATAATTACAATTTGACATCTCAACAGAGACGAGAAGTTTGGAAGGGAATATGGATATCTAGGCGTTTCGCCATTTTACTGTATATTGGCAGATATGGATATCAAATACTAGGTGAAATAGGGAATGTTGTAATACATCAAGTGGCCACTTAACCCAGCCAATGACAGGTCATAAGCCCTGGAAACGCCTAGATATCTATATTCCCTTCCAAATTTCTCGTCTCAGTTGAGATGTCAAATTATAATTTTTAATTAAATTCTATAAATACTGCAGTTACTAAATCGAAATCGACTCTTTATTTTAAGCGCTTTCACACAAACATCATGTATATATTATGCAGAGAACATCATAGTCTAAGCTTAAATCGAGAGGCGCACAGTTTACAAGCGCGCTGTGCAAGCGGGTGTCCTGCAAGGCATCGGACCCTCCCCGCTACCGACTATTAATGCTACCGACCTTTAATGAATTATTTCACTATCGCGCTATTTTCCGGAAGGATTGGGCGAAGAGGATAGAACGCCACATCACTCTGTCCTGGCACACTTCCTTCGCTTTCTCCGCATTAACATCTTCATGCATTCACGTCGATTATTCTGACTTTTCACACACCCACTTTCAAGTATACTTGATCATGCTGTGTTCTTTAAACATCCTATTTTTAAATTTAAATAATTTATGTAACTAAACGGTGGGGTCCTCTAACATTACAAACAGGAGACGATGACGTCATGATGTCATGTCGGCGTGAGAAACAATTTGATTCCGAATTTCGCACGTCAGAAAGACGGATTCGTCTAAATTATCTCCTTCTCGCCTGTCGTAACATACCTGTCGTGTGTGGGAGGAGGTCAAGGATAGTTCACTCCCATTTGCCGCCAATTGGGACAAGCACGCCCATACTGGTTAAATATTACACACTACTTGTCATGCGGCCGGATGACAATTTTCAAAACCTAGTAAGTGCTTTCACGAAAAATGTTCATGGAGGCCAAAAAACATGTAAGTGTTATTCGTCAATTCATAATTAAATTTAGAACGTTGCGAATCTCTTCGATAGGTACAAATTCTGTACTTGCATCGAAAAAAAATTCTAGCATTCATGACCCGTATACAATATGATGTCATAATATTAAACTCGTATGAACGCTCGAACTAACTAACTAACCATCACGCAATTTCTCCGAACGGGTAGGCAGAGAGGATAGAACGTCACATCACTCTGTCCTGGCACACTTACCTTGCTTCCTCCACATATTCATACATCTTCTCATACACGCACGTCGATTATTCCGACTTTTCACGTGACTTTCAAGTATTTTATTTTTATTTATTATTTATAATTTTTTTTTAGACAGTTTTTAAGACGTCGTATTGTTATTTTTAATGCATTCCTCACTGGGGGACCCCGTACTGAGGAAAGCATTTTACAAGCTAATGTTTTTTTTTTTTTTTTTTCTTGGTCGACATTATTTACAAAAAATATAACAAGTTAAACAATATTAATTTACACACACTTGATCAATGTCACTCACTAATACTATCACCAAAATGGTAGGTAGATGAGGTTCAAATATATTATGACAATTATTGTTGCAATATCTTGAGTCTTGAGCACACTTTAATACGATACTTTAATTCGATATTAAGTTAATTTTTATGTGGTGACCATGGTTTCAGGATCATTAAAACAATAGTAAATTCATCGAAGTTTTTCTGTATGCTTCTTATGTTTTGATTTAAAATCTTGAATGATTTTTCTTTATTTAGAAATTTATTATCTAGTATCTGTTGTACCTGATCATGCCAAGTCTTTTTCGGCCTTACTCGACTTCTAGCCGTTCTTTTATCATTCATTTGGCTTGGTCATGTGGAGCGAATGAATGCTAGAATATATATTTTTTTTAATTTACTGAATGGCGCATAATGGACGTTAGTTAAACGGTTTAAATTTTTTAACCATGATATGCTAGCTTCTGTTGTGTACGAAGAATGGATTGCTAGTTGCAAAATCTATTTCAAACGAAATTTGAATAAGTAAGCATCAGGTATCATCTATTTATTTATTTATTTATTAACGACACATGCCTTTTACAAAAATACACTTTAAATTTTAATATAGCGAAATACATAAATTAAATATAAATAAAGAAAAGATTAGTACTCTCGTGCTAAATTGTGACAGTTATTTTTTTTACATTGGTATAAATAATATATCGAAGTATGCTTCAAACGAATACACAAGAATATATATATAAATATGGTAAAATATATTATCAGTTTACACTGTACAAATAAAAGTATTGACAGGAGTTTTCAACCCATTACAAAAATTTTAATTTTAAAAAATTTCTAAAAGGAAAAAAAAGAAACAAAAACAATACGGAAATCAAATTCCAACCAAATATACGCGATAAATAAAATGCAACAATTCTTCAAATAAATTTACCAAGTATTCCAAGTATTACCAAGTTCTTCAAATTAATTTACCTATGATATACCACGAATTTTATTTAATATAATTATTTAAAAAATGTTTAATTAGATTTAACTCATAAGACAATACAGAACCGACACCCAATACATCGCACACATCAGCATAATTATTTCCAAGTCTATTGTCATCTATTAACTACGGAACAGAAAAAGAAATGCATTTTCTAAATTTTGTCCGATACGAAGTTTCGAAATTTGACAGCCGCTTGTCCCACGCGACAAATACGGAGTCACATGGCATCGGGCATCGTCCGACAAATAAACAACGAACGGTTTGATTAATAAATGGACGCGGCTAGGGCGCCAGTGAGTGGTGCCCTTAATTATTATACTATTTGGTACTACAAGACAAATGTTTGTGTTTACCATTTAAATTGGATAATACAGGTTCATTCACAGGATTTTAAACATATTCTAAATTAAAAACATTGAGGAATTGAGGGCTTTAGAAGCAAAGTTGTAAATCTCCATCTTTCACTAAGGCTCATAATCGCGTAAATAATAATTGCAAAAGAATTCATGGTACGGGAATACATGGTACAAAAAGGAATGCTAATCAGTTGTAGGCGATTATGAGCCTTCTTATTTAACTTCTATTATAAATTATTATTTGTTAAATCTTGATAATAAACAACAGCAGAATTTTTCTTGACATAATTAGACACGTTATTAATCATTAAAGTAACGTATTATACGTATATATTACATTCTGAAAAATAATTGACTAACTAACCATCAAGCCATTTCCCCGAAGGGATAAGCAGAGGATATAGCTACTCTGTCCTTGCACACTTCCCTTGCTTTCTCCACATTCATACATCAATAATTAAGTTCTGTGGTGCCTAAAGAGTCTAAACGCCAAGAGAATAAGATTAAAGAAATTAAACACGCATAAATGATCGATTGTGTTCCCAACACGATATTATTCAATACTGTCAATGTGTGGGTGAACATTGTCTTAAGAAATCTGTCAATGTCGTGAGCATAAATAAAAAGGAATAAAAATTAGCAATATAGGTACGAATGTGACCATAGGCTAGATATATACAGGGTTATAAGGTCAGCTTATATGCACTATTTAAAATAAATATTTTGTTCAAAGTATTCGAGGCACTCAAAACTTTATTTCCACAAACACAAAATAGCTAAACAAACGAAACGCACACAATAAGACGCCGGAACACATTAACCAGAGAAGTTATTATAATCTCTGCTAAGCCACCACTTTGGTCTATAAACTAACACTTCAGTAAGTTCACATAACTAATCCAGAAGGGATGCACTGGATCTTAAAATACTCCGATACAAATTAAACGAAATACCGGGAGAACATGAAACGACAGTGGTGTCTGGCTATACAGATCACTTTAGGTAAGACAATCACAAAAATTAAGAAGAATCAATGGTTCTTGAATTACAAGGAGCACATGACGCGGCAGAGGTGATTTTATGTGAACATTATACCCGTGAATCCGGTACGGTAGTATAGTACCAACTGGCATATAAATACGAATGTTGGAAGGAAGTGCTTATACGGCGGGATATACCGAATACAAACATAGACAGACTGGTGACATTCAGTGCTTACGTAAAAAGCTTCATCAAAGAAGGCGGTTAGGTACACACAAAATGCACAGAACACTTCGCGATTTCAAGGATTTATCGAACAAGAAGATTTTGTTAGTAGTTTAAACATACATTGTAGGTAGTAATAAAATCCAAATTACATCGATTCCATAAACGGCTAGTTGAGGTTGATCGATCGTAACGAACTGATTGAAATTTGATTGAGATTATGCTAATTTCATTCAAGTGAAACGTATGTACACAAAAAATGAAGACTGAAGGTTGATTACTTTATGAATCATATTTTTTATATTGATAGTAACCTTGCGCAAGTAGGAACCTTGAAATTTAAGCTTATTATTTATTGGAATGACCTACTACGACCGTTTTAGGAAAGAAATAATTTATGAAGTTTAAAAGTGTTGCATAATCCAGATTGGAGCTATAAGGTTAAGTTCTCATAGTTCAATAATAAAAGCAATATAATAAAGATTATTAAACTAGCGTCTTTAATTTGTAGCGTACTATAATATATTTTTAATTTAAAGAATACAGTACCGGTGGTTTAGTGGTAGAGTGGAATCTCTAGGTTCAAATCTCATTTCAGCACAACTACTGCTTTCTGGCACTGTTATTTCCGAGTATTTGAAAGCAGCCACAAAATTAAAATATTTGAGTAAATCATACGAACGTAAATATTTGATAAAATTTTGAAAACAAATATTAAATTTGATAAGGTAACTAACCAACTAACTAACCATCACGCCATTTCCCCGAAGGAGTAGGCAGAGAGGATTGAACGCCACACCACTCTGTCTTGGCATTCTTCTCTTGCTTCCTCCACATTCATACATCTTCTCATGCACGCACGTCGATTATTCCGACTTCTTACATGCCCACTTTCAAGCACTTGTTTTACTTGATCATGCCATTAGCTCAATCACAGATAACTATCGACGTAGTTAAAAAACGTGCTAATCACGTGCTAACGCTAACGATTTGAGCGATCACAATGACATACCGTTCAATACCGCGATCGCTGAGCCGACCATTGACGATCTGAGCCGAGCGGAGCCGATCTACGCTATATCGCGGCCGTCTGTCAAACGTCAAATCATCGCGCTTGTCGGATTTTTTATTATGTCGACTGCTTTTCTCAATATTTGGCTTGCCGAAAAACCGCTAAATTATAATAAAGATTGAATGAAGATTTGTGCGAATAAGATATATCTCGGGAAATGGCTCGCGACTAGTATGCGCTCGTTTAATAATCCCGATCGATAACTTTTAAACGCGTGTTCCATTGTGATCGCGAAAACGTTAAACATCTACGGGTAAGAAATCGTTATCACGTCGCTTATTACCGAGTCGGTACTGATCTGTGATCGAGCAACATGTCTGATTAGGTAAATTTTTTAGAGTTTTCTTTTCTATGTACAGTTTCAGACGAAAGTGATGCGCATTGTATCCCAGTCCAGGGTATTTTTAACACTCGAATCTCCAACAAATAAACATCTTCGTTAGTCGCCGGTTCTCCCAATACTCCGTCTCCTTTGGATATTTTAGGAAATGTAGTTAAAAATCCACTTCCCAAAGTCTCCATCTCCCTGGAGGGGGAAATGTAGAGTATCTATTTTATCCCATAATTAAATTGGAATACTAATGACGGAAATGAGGGAATGTTAGCCCGTAATGTTTAATTAAAATCGAGTATAGTATGGAAGGCCCAACTTTACTTAGGCGGCGTTTTAATTAAGACGGAATATATAAAGGAAATATTTATAAATTCGTTTCAAATTTGGAGCTGCGGGATTAAGGACCTCTCCCTAGCGGACTTCAGACTTTCGGGAAATGACTGAAGAAACAGTGAGATCATAATTTTAATCCTCAAAGGCCCGAATAAAAGAGATTAATTGAAGCTTAGTTTTATTTGAGGAAGTGTGTTTACTAAGCGATGTTAGTTATATAAACAAAATTATCTACAAACAAGAACACTAATTATTATTTGAAAGCTGCAGAGTAAATTTCAAGGAAGACACAGATAAGTATTATAAATGGTGATTTTGAGGTTATAAGTTTAGGTTTCCTAGTTCGTAGACAATTTTGACGATATAATAACATGTGCCCATATTATATATTAAAAATTTCAAAACTAGTTTACATGTCTGGGCACCCACTAATTTTTTAATCAATGGTAAAACAAGTATTCAGGTAAAGTTTGAAGCTAATATTCTAATTGGAAGAATCATATTTAAAAATATAAAAATTAAAAAAAAAAAAAAAAAAAAAAAAAAAAAATACTACTTCATCAACCTACATAAAAATACAATAGCTTAAATGTATAGCATCATAAATATAAACGCCCCTTTTTCAAACAATAAAATAACTGCCAACTTGCGCATCAATAATATTAAACGAGTTGAGAAATCAACTCGCGGTCAATTTTTGTATTGACCGCGAGTTTCTGTAGGTAAAGCTGTCCCATCCCATACAAACAGTGATATGTCAAATTTCTTATCTCCAATCTCAGTATCAAAACATAATACGGCTTGGGACATTGCCGCGCGTGAAATAGGTATATCTGCAGTTCATGAGAATAAGCGGGATACATATCGTTATTCTGCGTGAGAAGACAGAAAGAGACATCAAATAATACGCTTACGTGTCATCTTATAAGTGCGAGAATTACACAATACTTCTTTAGCGAAACAATACCCTTATTGTGTCTGGCTTTTGTTGGCATAGCGG
Organism: Micrasema minimum; assembly: GCA_022494985.1. NCBI lineage: Eukaryota > Metazoa > Arthropoda > Insecta > Trichoptera > Brachycentridae > Micrasema > Micrasema minimum. The sequence goes on along the minus strand of JAGVSP010003665.1, from coordinate 22,471 downwards.
TATAAGTTTTTTTTACGAGTTATGAAAGCAGTTTCCCTATAGTGTCTCAGGAAAGTTAAGTTTAGCTATAGATTTGGGTAGTAGTTGTGTAAAATGTATATCCTAATGGTTATTTTTAAATGAGTAAATTTTTATAAGATGAAATTCGACAACATGAATAACTTAAAATGGCCCTTTAAAATGAAATATGTGACATATTTCCCTTTTATTTCGACTACAATATCTAATAAACACGTGTTATATTTTTAGCCTTGGTTTATCTGCTTTATCATAAACAAAGACATTTTTGTCACTTTCAGTTCTCGACATGGTTTTGACGAGAGAGCGATGTACCTACTTCCTGTTTTAAATATTGATTTATTGATTAATCGCTCATATTTTGGGCATTTCGGGTTTTTTGCATATCGGGTAGAAAGAAGTGAAAGTAAATTTTGATTATATTATGTATATTATCATATTTATTTAGGACTATTAGAAATATTGTTTAGTGTTTGTAGTGAAAACCCGTCAAAACTTATTTAGTAACATTGCGTAAATAAATAGTGTTTTATAAAAAATATTCAAGATGAATTCCGTCAGTGAAATTTTAAAAGAAATAGCATAAAAAAAGAGTTCAAATAATAACATTGGGACGGCCATTACCTGTCTTGAATAAAGTGCAAATAACGAAAGAAAAAACAAAAATTTAAAAATATATTTTAATACTAAAAGTTACGATTTAAGGACAGAAAAAGTATTAAAATAATAAAGTTATGTAAATAGTGTGAATCTATGTATCAGTATCTCCATTTGAGTATTTAATTTAAACTAAAGTAACAAGGCATTGAAATGGATCCATATGAATGTAAGTAACCATTTTTTTGTTTGCGTATAGGTACTCAATTCGGATTTCTTAAATATGTATGAGAATTATTTTTTTTTAAATGACCCCCCAGTTTTGAACTCCTAAAACCGCCACTGCTCAAAGGTATGTAATATTATGAAAAAATATGAAAAGATCTGGCATTTCGAGGGTTGTTCTAAAATTAAGTACAACTACCTGGGAAGTAGTAAATTAGTTTATTTCATAGTATAATATATTGATGATGAATGGTAACTGAATAAATCTAGATATTGGTTCTAAATCTTTGACACCTATCAAGAATAAAGAGTCCGCTTGACGTGTTATAGTAGATGACAAAGCCATATTTTCACAAAAAGTCCAAAATAATAACTTGAATAAAAGCACTCCTCACAAACAACCATTGATAGTTATAATTTTTTTCAACTCTTTAAACACATTTTTCTTGGTATTTCTTTCATAAAGAAGAATTACAAATTTTTTTAAACCTTGGAGACGTTGAGCATAGCCTTTTATTCCACCTAGGATATTGAAATTTTAGCACTTAACTACTATCATCTAAAGTAAAAAACATAGCGGGTGCCCTGAGGTGTAGGGTAAATCAAACATTTTTTGGGCCACCGTAATGTACATACCTAACGTTTGTAACGTCTTTGTATTTTTCAAACTGTCCTGTATAAAGCGAAAACTATATGGAATATTGAATGGTCGGTGTGACGTTTGGCTGACCAGACAGTTAATGTTTTTTTATGCAAACGTTTAAGTAGATATTGATATATTGAATGCTTTTAAAAAACGTAAAAAATTAAAAATATATTTACATTATTAGCTATATTAAATATTTCCTGAGTGTAAATATACGATAATAACTTAGGATAGCGCTCAAAAATATGCATATTTAGCGTGTTTTTTGACAGACTGTACAGTTTTCTGATCAAGAAACTGATTTCTGTCCCAGATAAAGTGCGCTTCAGAGTAAACATTTTAAGAATCAACTTGACAGTGATTGTGTCTTGTGGTAACAAGGAATAAGGAATTATGAAAAGTATTAAAAAACCGGGTTGTGGTCTAATCATTAGATTATGATCGGGAGTGTGGTCTCTACCATTGGTAATGATTCGAGGACTCCGGATTAGAATCTCTAGGTTCGAATCCCACTCCAGCACAACTTGTTTCCTGCTTTCTGACACAGTTATTTCCGACTATTTGAAAGCAGTCCCAAAATTTAAATATTTGAGTATATCATAAGAACTCAATTTTTTCTTTTTCTTTCAAAAAAAAAAAAAAAAAAAATGTATCTTATGTTAAAATCAAGAAACGATTTTTTTGGTTCTACGTGATTTTATTATCAAGTAAGTGACAATTGTTTCGCCTTGTAAGGGCATTATCAAACCTTACAAGGCGAAACAATTGTCACTAACTTGATAATAAAATCACGTAGAACCAAAAATATCGTTTTTTGATTTTAACATAAGATATCATGGAGTTCTACAAAATAAATGCCATATCAATCAATTAACATATGTAGGTGTGAAATTTTTCAACAGTTTCCTCCGGTCCGGTCGGCTGTTCTACGCAAATGTCAGTAAGATTATTTATTAAGGATGTGGTCGCGGGTTCGATCCCCAATGGGGGTCAATATGAAATGTTTATTTGAATGTGATTTTCACACAACATAAAACTATTTCATATGTGATACCTTAGACTGGCGCTAAAGCGCAGACTGATCGTCTTGCCTTCATGTAACAAATTATCAAGATTCACTGCGCTTGGTGTACCAATGCAGTGCCCTATGCGCCATTCGGTGCGGATAAGGGAGATTAGTAGTAATATTGCAATTATTAATATCTGAGAAAATTCCTGATTTCTAGGTGATAAGTATTTAAGATATCACAACACGTGGGAGGTCGGAGTAATTAGTTTTGGGTCACTAATAGCAACACACGATGTATTGGGGTGTCTCGGTGTATATAAATAAATCGCATCACGAATATTAAACTGCACTAACTCAAAAAAGCCATCTTATGGAAAAACGCAAAAATTTGATTTTATTTCGGTACTGTTTCACTGGCGTTCAATATTGACATTACGTCGGTAGTTTGAGTCAGAACTACGGGACGCGGACCAGACTTGCGCTGAGGATGCGCGGAAACTGGCCGCCACGCCGATCGCTTGTCTTGACAGCTTGTGGAATCCATATGCTCCACATTGGGAGCGGATATAGTACGATGATGATGATGATAAACTGGTGGTATTCCTTTATTCGTATTTCATATTTCGTTTATTTTATTTTTTTTATTTATTTTTTTTTTTTTTTTTTAATATATACACAAAAGAAAAAACAATACATGTCCTACTAAGTTGCCTACTGCAACTCGTCAGTAGGTGCATAAATACATGTTCAATTAAAAATAAAAGTACACAATACATACGCGCAAAAAAATGTAAAATACAAATAAATAAAAATACGATTCTAAACTCAATATAATACATCGCGCTCTAGCAACCAAGTTCTCAGCACGCGTCTCTCTTTTAAGCTTGAAAAATTAATATTTTTTTAAATACTTGTTGGCAGCATGTTCCAATTTTTTGGTATACTGTATTTAAGTGTTCTTACCATATTTGTTATTATATTTAGGGAGAACTAATCCTTCCGCACTGATTAAGACATTAGTGCAGTATAGTGTCCGCCTCGTGGCATAGTGTTTGCGTGTTTGGCTACGGTGCATGAGGTCGCGGGTTCGATTCCCGTAGGGAAAATATTTATTTACGTGTGGTTTCATATTTTTACCGCATGTGTGATACCTTGGACTGGCAGTGGACCGTAGGACTGGTCATGTTACCTAACAAACTAACTAACCATCACGCCATTTCCCTATAGGGGTAGGCAGAGAGGATAGAACGCCATACCACTCTGTCCTGACAGACTTCCTTCCTTAAATTTGTCGATAATGCTTATACTGCTTGATAATGCTTATACTGCTTGAAAATGCTGATAATGCTTGCACTCTGCTCTAATTTCGACATTTGTACGACACATATAGTCTTACCACCCTGAGAGATTACAACAGCATTCAGTCTACTTTCATCCTTCTTTTTCCAGCACCATGCTTCACTACCATACATAAGGGTTGGTACCAGAACTCCGTTGTGTACTGCCAATTCAGCTTCTTTCGATAAGTTCTTATTTGCCACTATCGATTTCAAGGCACCATTAACTCTGTTTCCGGCACTAACCCTTCTCTCAACGTCCTTATACACATTTCCGTCTCTTGTAAACATACTTCCCAAATATACGAATTCTTCAAACTGCTTCAATCCGTCTCCATTTACTATAATATTACATACGGTCATATTCATGTTACCTTCATGTAATAAAAATGATCAAGGTACACTGCACTTGGTGTACCGATGCAGTGCCCTATGCACCGCCAGGAAAGTAGTAGTGCAGTATTGTATTCACGGTGCGATATGTTTAGTGCCTAGTGCCTAGTGCCTTTGTATTTAGGGCTACAGAGGTCGCCGGTCGCTAGCTCTCTCTAGTTACCGCAATACGCCCGCACGGCTTATCCTTGTTGTAGATTATTGCAGGTAACACAAATTTACTGACTTTGGGCCGTGTGCAACTAAATGCGATATACAACTTGAGCAGGAGCGAACTCAGAATCAAACATAAATAATTCTGATATCATTGATATCCCAACAGAGACAGAGAATCTCTGGAAGCGAGTTATACTAGAATTATTGTTTATAACAACATTTTGAATGTGTACAAATACTTGTAGACAAATTACTGGATTACCCCATGTTGAGCTGATATCAGATATTATTGATATCCCAACAGAGACAGAGAAACTCTGGATTGTGGAAACGAATGTGGATTATTGATGGTGCATAGGGCACTGCATATAAGGGAGAGAATGAATGAATGAAACAATATAAAGTATATGAGATTTTCTAAAATTTAGAAAATATGGAAAAATCTTACATGTTTTTTTAATATTCATTTTTACATTCAAATTTAAACAAAACATTTTAATGATACGCCGTTTTAAATCAGTAGATATTTTTAAAATTTGATGTACATTTTTTTTCACATGTTGACATAAATTTTACCATCATATTTTTTTTGCCAACATAAAAACACAAAATATAATTAACTAAAATACATATTTTAACATAAAATTACAAAAAAACCTAGAATAGAATACGAAATATTATAAGGTAATGATGATAAAGTAAGCAGATCATTGTCATGGGTCGCTACTGAGTGAGTCGCCATCTTTCTGTATAATTTATTGTGATTTAAGCGAAAACTTATGTGAAATGTTATTATAAATAAATCACTAATAAAGATGATTGCCAAAAAATGCTTAAAAATCTTCTCAACAGATGACACCAGCATAGAAAATTTCGGTAATGCGGAACGACGTAGACGAGTTCAATATATATCAGTTCCAAAAATTGTCATCATATATATGGGTTATCAGATGATGGGCGGAATGAGGAATGTTGTAGTACATCAAGTGGCCACTTAACCGAACCAATGACAGGTCATAAGCCCTGTGAACGCCTAGATAACCACATTCGCTTCCAGAGTTTCTCTGTCTCTGTTGGGATATCAATAATATCTAATAAATAATACGTCTTACGTGGATTGGGCCTTTAGTTCCCTAAGTTCCGCACTGTCCGGGTGAAGTAGGCGGCCGAGTAACGCAATACAGTGAGGTGGGTGCATGGTGCATGGTGCATGGTGCACGGTGCAAGCAGCAGGTGCATAAATCAATAGGATTAGGCCAATATAATACCCGGTGCTGCTCGGATCGCCGCCGGCCGCCGCCGCCTGTAACATAATTTATCCCCAGTGCGATAATTACGGCTAAATCTAACACGGTAGGCGAGACGAGCGACCAAGGATACTACCACTACTACTTTTCCTTATCGCACCCAATGGTGCATAGGGCACTGCATTGGTACACCAAGCGCAGTATATCTTGATCAAATTTATTACATGAAGGTAAGATTAACAGTACAATACCAATCCAAGGTATCGCACATCAAATATTAATATGAAAAAAAACTCAGGTTAAAGACACTTAAATATATGTAGAGTCGTGTAAAAATTGACCAACAAGGTGCTGGGTTCAGATCCCAGAATGATCACAATAATAAATCACTGGTCGACAAATTTTCTCAAAATTTTTGTCCCTTCGGTTTTAGTGCATTTTTAGGAAAGTGTGTACTATATGTATGTACAAAAATATTTTTTAAATAATTTTTTAGAGGTCAGGTTTTTATTTTATTTTGAAAAAGTAAAAAAAATATTTTTTTGATTGTTTTACAAATACTTTATGATAAAAATATAAAAATTAACTTATGTTTATTCATTTTTGAGCTGATTTTCGCTTGTAAGTATCTTGAGTCCCTTTGCAACGTCCAGCAATAGTCGATTAGCATAGATGGGCTCCATTTTCCTTGGTATCGCTTCTCCATTGCCGCAATATCCTGATGAAAGCTCTTACAGTGTTCGTCGCTGACATTACCAAAATTTTCCGGAAACAAATCGAGATGAGAACGGAAAAGTGGATTTTAAAAGACATATTACATCCCATATCTTGGTAGGCCGTGAGCATTTCGGAGACAAATGCTGATATAGTCTTCGCTTTTATAGTTTCCAAGAAAGATTTTACTACGTTTTTGAAAGCTGACCAAGCGGTTAGCTCTAACTGTCCCAACACTAAATTAAAATTCGGATCTGTCAAAACCTCTCTTATTTGTGGTCCCACCAATAATATTAATGTTAACATAATAATGGTCCCACAAAGATTTCTTCTTTTATTTTTGCATGGCTGATCTTGGAAAACTTTTTTTTTTAAAGTTGGCTGTGTACAGGCTGTATGGCTGATTCAATGTTTGGGTATGTAATATGTGCTACTTCTTCTTCTTTGAACACCCTGATACGTTTGTCATCATGCAGAAGTAGCAATCATTGATATGGTTCTTCGACTCCCTCTAAATCATCGGAACTGCAAACAACATAGCTTTACGTGAACCTCGTAGCCAGTTCTTGTACATCGTACACAGCTCATGTGCGGAGCCCATGACTTATCCTGGTCACCAAATTTTGAACTTGAAATAGAGTTCATATGCCCTTTTCTCCAAAACAGTTATCATTTTTCTTTGAGAAGCTGGTGTAAACTCACCGCACGTATAACAAAAGGAATCAGCACTATTTCTGCACTTTCGAGGCATTTTTCTACTATTCATATACAACAACACATCAAAACACGTGTTCATTTCAAAAGAGATAAGAAAAGTAAAAAACTAAACTCGCTAATTAAAATTTAAGTCCCAGTGTTCCCACAAAAAACTCCGGAATCGGTGAACCATTATGAAAAAAAAATTTTTTTTTGGGAAATCCCACATTTTGCAAAAATTGAAATCCCACAAAAACCTGACGTGCTAGAACTTTTTTTTTGACGTTTCTGAAATCAGCGCAAAATTTTCCTATCAGAATCAGCTATTTTCGTCAAAGGGACAAAAATCGTGTGACCAGTGTAATTTACATTTAATTTATTTTAGATTTTACTTATTTATTTTTAATTAAAAATTTTAAAGCTTTTCACATTTTATTTATTTAAAATTTTACTTATTTATTATTTAAATTTTTAAAGCATTTCACATTTTATTTATTTCAATTAAATTGTAAATCAGTATATGTTAATTTTGGTGGTCAAGTTTTGATTTTCACACTAGAAAGTTTAACTAATCATCATGCCATTTTTGCTACATAATTCTACCCTGACACTTTCTTTGCTCCCTTAGGATATTGTTTAACACAGTTCAGACTTTATAAAAGTTGAAGTGTGCCATATTCTTATCTTAAAAGATATCTTCATCTTTGTTAATAGATAAGGATTAAAAAATATTTAGCTAACGCCCCAATGCCCGAATATTTTTTTTTACAAATAACTCGTTTCAACTGTTATTTTTACACGGAACTAGTAGGTATGTAGTATCTATTTAACAATGAAATACGAATTACAATTTGATACATGTTTATCAATGGAACGGACGTGGGTCATTACTATGGAGAACGATACAAGATAGTTGTGTGTAGAATACTATAATAATAATAATAAGCCATTGGACACGGGCGGAAACGTTTGTCACACGTCGGATTTGTACAACGACTTCGCGGTAATCAAATTGCTAATGAGGGAATCCACTGTTTTCTAAAGTAATTTTTTTCTATAAACTTACTATTTAACTAAACTTTTATTAAACTTTTTTAATTAAACTTTTTATAAGTTATTGATGAAGATACGATTTTTTAAAGTTGCACATTTCAAATACCGCGCTAAATACCACTATGTACTAACTGCGTCATTTTTGCAGGAGTGACGTCATAAAACGGGTTGTTTAAGGCCATGGTATTTCTCCAGCCAGTAACAAAACTGTCAAAAATCTATGCAAACTGACGCGGGAAGCACAGATAAAATATACCGTCGACTCAACTGTCATATACTGTTAACAGCTGTTCTAGGGAGACTGAATGGCGGCCATCTTTTTTGCAATAAAAGCTTGTATGTAGATTGTATTCCATATTAAAATGCCATGGAACGCGGCTACGGGGGTTTAAAACGGAAACCGGGAAACACTACACTTAGATACAAGGAGTGACGTCATTGTTTAAGACTTTGAAATGAATGCTATTTTCAACATTTTTTATTAATTTTTGCGTGCGTTTTTGGGATATTTCATCCCACTTTAAAATTTTTAAATATTCGCATCTACACGAAAGCATTTTTAAAATTCAATTCCGGGTAGCAGTGGATTTCCTTATTCTCTACTGTACGCTCTTAACGACAAGACCTCGCCAGAGAGGTAAACAAAAAATGCAAAAAAATCTTTCTTTCGATAAATGTACATAAGTACTGGATAAAGAAATACTCGCGTATGATCTTCTAAAGTAATTGACTTATTATTTTGGTTTATAAGTCTCATATTTTCTTTACAATAAAGCTCGCGATGTAAGCTAACAGACACTGCATGCATTTCGTATTATTCAGCGCAATAACCTCGTGCCAGGAGCCAGGAACATCATGTCTTCCAGGAAATTTCCTTGGAAGATTAATAGAGATTTTGTTATGAAGACAATATATCCTTCGGCAGACGGGGGTATCTTATTTATGTACTTTCAGCGCTGCAGGGCGCAGGACGAAAGCTGACGAAATATTTTGAGGTTAAAACGAAAAAGCGATGATATTCAGTACATCTTCTCCGAGATTAATATTCAATAAAGAAAATGGTAATACAAAATGTCTCAAAATTATTTATATGTGAAATATTAACAATTGCGTAGAAAAATGGCAAGGTATCATAAAAAAAATCTATAATAGGTCGATAAGCATTATTTATTTATATTCAGAAACACTTAATTATTTATTTTCGAAACGTCTGTCTGTTGGAGAGAACAATATTGTTGTCAATGAATTCAAGAACATTAGGTAACTCATATACATTTAATACCATTTAAAACGCTTGTTTTATTAATTTGAAGTCGCTTTTTAGATGCTATCTGCTTTCAAATGCGCTAATATTTCTTATAAATCTCTCTTAAGCGCTGATTTGTATAACATTACTTATTATATTTACGGAAAAATCCATTTTAAAATACAGAGTTAAGCATAAAAGGGATAACAAGCAGTAAAAATAAGTGAAAAAACATTAAATTGGTGAAGCTAAGACTGTGAGAATAAATGTGGACACACTCAAGACAGGATCGGGTCTACTCCAGTGAATGTTTAAATCTTGATAGACTTACACCGAAGAAGTCCAGATCCCGCCTTGAGTTTACAGTACGACACAATCGAGACAATGGGGCATGAAAACCATAGTTAGTTTTGTGGTGACTAAGGAACAGCACGTCATTATTTCTCAACCTACGGACTGGAATACAGAAAGTCACTTGAGTCAGTAAAGATGGTGCATCTATTATGCCACTAAGCAATTTAAATATGAAAATGGAATCAATGTTAGATCTACGCTTATTAGCTTGTTGTAAAGAGTGTAATCTACGCTTATTAGCTTGTTGTAAAGAGTGTAATCTACGCTTGTGTATCTACGCTTATTGTAAAGAGTGTAATATTACAACGAGAGGTAAGGTCGCAGTTTTCAGAAAATGCTTCACATATATTTGTTTTAATTAGTGGTCAATTAGGAGACTGTAAATGGTTCTTCAATTGAAAGGTTTTCTAAGCTTGAGGATTTTATTCTTAATATATTTAATTTTACAATGCTAACTTGCAAGCTAAATAAGTATTCAATCGATGGATAATAGAGAGAAGAGACAGTTAAACACGTGTGGGAATACTAATAACAAGCTGGATTTAATAACGGAATGAATTTAGTTATGGAATTAGGGTTGCTAAACTAACTAACTAACCATCACGCCATTTACCCGAAGGGGTAGGCAGAGAGGATAGAACGCCATACTACTCGGTCCTGACATACTTCCTTTGCTTCCTCTACATTCATACATCTTCTAATGCACATACGCCGATTATTCCGACTTTGACATGTCCACTTTCAAGTACTTGTCGTAATTTTTACATGTCCACTTTCAAGTACTTGTCGTACTTGGTCATGCCATGTCTTTTTCGGCCTTCCTCGGCTTCTACATCCAAGCACACTTGCGTTTAAACTTCTTTTAGCCGTTCCTTCATCACTCATTCGCTCCACATGACGAAACCATCGTAAAAGCCCTTTCTTAATTTTGTCGATAATGCCTATTTCAGCCTTGCACTCTGCTCTAATTTCGACATTTGTACACCTATCATACATAGTCTTACCACACATTCGCCTGGGAGATCGCATTTCAACAGCATTTAGTCTACTTTCATCCTTATTTTTCCAACAACTCGCTTCACTACCATACATAAAAGGGTTGGTACCAGAACTCCGTTGTGTACTGCCAATTTTACTTCTTTCGATAAGTTCTTATTTATTATCGATTTCAAGGCACCATTAACTCTGTTTCCGGCACTAACCCTTCTCTCAATGTCCTTATCCACATTTCCGTCTCAATTAGGGTTGCTACTAATATTAAAACATTTCAGAGCTTACCTAATTACTAAAAACTCCTGACAACTAGTGTGCGCTGATATTATAACTCATATGAGGATGTAAAATGTAATGGCCAATGAACTAACTGACAAGTTATTGAATAAGCAATTAAACAAAATATTAAAACGAATGTTTATTTTCACAACGAAACGCGTTTATTAAATTATTGGATATATTTATGGAAATATAATGGGAATATCATGGGACATGCAGTAAAAATATTACATTTGGATGCAAATTTGTGCAGTAATTTCGAATTGAACGGATACTAATGCTTCCGTATGTGTGATTCCTAACAGATCCATAAAATAAGCGATGAAATTAAATCATGTATTAACGTAAATAAAATTATTTTTATACTGAGAGATTGGTTGGAAGACAGAACTACTTTATTTTGATTCACCATAATTTGATGTAATGGTTTTAGCAATGAATGTATTTTTCGTATCTCTGTCTTTTTTGTATTTTTATATTTTGTAAACTCTTTTGATATATGTAAATTGAGTAATTTTTCTGTAACTTTATGTTGCTGTTTTTATTTATATGATAAATTTATAATTTTTGTTAATGGCACCCGATGACAAACTGCAAAAATTGCGGTTAATCGGGACAGCATTATTTTTAAGTTATGATTATTTCTTAATAAAGACTCTTAAAAAAAATAATACAAATGATAATTTTTTTTATATAGCATCAATAAAACTACTACTACTTTCCCTTATCCGTACCCAATGGTGCATAGGGCACTGCATCGGTACACCAAGTGCAGTGTTTCTTGATCATTTTATTTCACGAAGGTAAGATGATCGGTCATACGCTTCAATTTTAAATATTAATATGAAAATAAATATTTCAATTAAACATTGGACTTTATTTTAAGGAAAGTAGTTACCTACATAAAGTATAAGTTGGAAAATTTTAGATTTTAGTTTTACTTACAAATTTTGGATTGCTCGCAATTTGAAATTTGGATTGACAGGTGTATTATTCAACCAACCTGTAACAAGAAAAAACACAGTAATTAAAATAAAAATATGAACCAAAATACGGTGGTTGGTGGTTGAAAATCACATGTAAATGAAATATTTTATGCTGATCCCCTACGGAATCGAACCCGTGATCACAGTAGCCAAATGCGCTACCACTATGCTACGGAGGCGGAAAATTATTACGAATGAAATGTTTCTTATTAAGAGAATGCGCTGTCACGTGACCGTGGCCGTTTCTCCATACAATCGTAGTCCTCGATTTCTTTCAATATTTAAAACGTGTGATAAAATTGTTGCTCCAGTGTTTTATTCCAGACAGAAAATTGAGGGTTAAGATTGTAAGAAGAAACGGCCGCGGCTCACGTAACAGAGTATCGTCTTAACAAAGATAAAAATATTCATTCATTCATTATACCATATCCGCTCCCTATGTGGAACATATGAAATCCACAAACTGCCTCCAGGCCAAGCGATCGGCCGCCAGCTCCCGCGCATCCTCCCAAGTCAAGTCCACGACCCGCAGCTCTGACGCAAACTGCCGACGAATTGTCAACAGTGGACGACCGGGACGCCGAGAACCTGTTGCCTTGTAAAATAGGCAAGCATGGCAAAATAAAATATATACATTTACAAATAATCACAAAAAATCACAAAGTTAATATTGAAAGTTTATGATTATTATAAAAATAGGTTATTATTTAATATGATGTAGGTGTGTAGGTATGAGTCGCACTATGGGATAGCTGAAGAATTACACACGGGAAGGTAAAACGGTGGGAAGGGGTGCATAAATAGTGACCAATGTCCGTTCACACGGCTGAATTTATCATTTCCAATCCATGTATCTCGGATTTATTGCAGCGGATTGTTCGCCATACTAAATTGTTAAATTATTGCCAATGACATTACATCGCAACGCATTTTTCAGATTGAAAAATAAAAAAAGGTGATTTATTTCACGTAAAACCATAAACGGGATGGTAGAACAATTAATTGTATCATTTCGAATTTTAGGTTAAAATTACAGATGTACTAAATTGTTAAAATTTTGCCTTTGAGCATTTCATGGAATCGTATTTTTCAAAAAAAAAAAAAAAAACAATATAAAATTCTTCTCGTGAAATTACATTGTCTGATGGAATAAATTTGTTTTCGTTATTTTCACATATTTAATGTATTAAATTAAACACCAAGGTTCACATCATAAACGTGTTAATAAAACAAAAAAAACTATTTTGTATGTGTACAAATACTTGTAGACAAATTACTGGATTATTGATATCCCAACAGAGACAGAGAAACTTTGGAAACGAATGTGGATTAACTAGAAACAGATGTCACCAGTGGGAAAATCTCATAATATTGGGGAACCACGAATAAGAGTTCAATATATTTACAAGTTTCGAAATTTGTCATAAATGGTTATCAGATGATGTGTGGAATGGGGGATGTTGTAAATACATCAAGTGGCCACTTAACCCAGCCAATGACAGGTCATAAGCCCTGTAAACGCCTAGATAATCCAAATTCGTTTCCAGAGTTTCTCTGTCTCTGTTGGGATATCAATAAAATAACTATGTTAATATTCGTGTCAACTTAATTAATTAAAACTTACAACTACGATTACTTTTTCAGATTTGTAAAATTTACATTATGAAAATATTTTATTACACCTTCCAATAACTTATTTTATCTCGCATAATATGGTATAATCAATTTATGGACTGTCATTTTTAAAGAAAACTCCAGGACCGAAGGTGTTATCGTTTATCTCTGATCTCGACAAATATGCATAGATATTGTGAACAACTTTGGTAAATGCAGTTGTTATTGTTTCTGAAACGTTCGCAGAATACTGATTGAACAGTGAATGTGCAGTCTGCTATAGTATTATAGTACTATCGCTATACTTCTGCAATACAGACATAGTGCCATGCTGCTCTGTCATACTGACAATACATGACCGCGCATAATAATGTCAATTCTAACAATGTTATACACAGACATGTAAATCAACATCGAAAGACAGTATTGGCTTTGGCATATCAATATCGTTGAAACAATTTGAAGTAAGAATCATTAAAATCCGTTAAAATTTGAAATCTAGACAGTATTCATAGATTTAACTGTCTAGAAATTTCTGATTAGATACCTTGTTATCAGCAGTAGAATTATTTTTTTTATTATTATAGTAGAATTCAAATGATTAATCATCGCTGGCATTGAGATTAAGAGTAAGACTGATCAACATTTGCATTAAAAATAATTTAGATAGCGTTGCACTTGATACACCGATGCAGTTTCTAAAGACAAAGAAAGAGAAAAGAAAGCGATTAAATTATATTGCGTTATTGAAAAAAATTAACAAGAGAAAAAAGCTACTGAATTAAACTTCGTATTTAACCAATGCTTATGTAAGGTTTATTTTTTGACGTAAGATTCTGTACCATTTTCTGATATATTATGATTTACGCCAGAAATCAAAAGACGAAAAATTTATTCCACCAGCGAACCGTTGCAATAATAGGGCCCCGAAAACATTTTGAATGACTCAGAATGGCCGAAATATTAGTGGCACTTTAGGGCGCCTCCGCACGGGCGGGTGGCGTCCGTTCGCGGTCCAGCGAGAGAGGTTTGTTAGCGTCCCTTGTGCGCGCCCGCCGTGCGACGTGCCCCATTGTGCGGCCGCCGGACATTCCGTATGCGGGCCGTCACGTGACCAGGGGAGAGGCGGGCGAACGGTTCCGATTCGGAATCGCGAAGTGACGCAAAATGATTCGGAAGTTTGGACACTGCGAATTGTCGGTGCAAATGCTAAAAAAACAAAAATTAAAAAAAATAGCTACTTCTTCATATTCGTTTAAGCCGCAAAACTATAAATATTGTCATCAAAACACATATTATAGGTTGATTGATATGGCATTTATTTTGTAGAACTCCATGATATTTTATGTTAAAATCAAAAAACGATTTTTTTGGTTCTACGTGATTTTATTAAGTTAGTGACAATTGTTTCGCCTTGTCGCCTTGTGCCGCCCAACTGAAATCAGGAATTTCGTAAAAATCCACAGATGTTCCTCTCCCTATTCTTAACTGTAACTAATAAGCCAATATTGTATAAAATAAGAATGTAAATGTTTCAACGCCACAGTTTGATAATGCCCTTACAAGGCGAAACAATTGTCACTAACTTAATAAAATCACGTAGAACCAAAAAAATCGTTTTTTGATTTTAACATAAAAAACATATTTATAGGGTTCTTGGTGTCCATCATTACCAAGAAAATAAATTTACTAAATAAATATAAATACACGGTGTTACAAAACTCGATGTACAAGCGGGAAACCAGTGAATCTACATAATATTTGGAGTCGATTTTGTAGAATATTTTTTTTAAATTTAACCCATAGTTTTCGAGAAAATGGAGTACGAAGCTGATTCTTTTTCCGAAAAATTTTTGCAAATTGTTATCAAATATCATGTATTTAGTCAAATTAATACTATCCATAAATAAAACAAAATAAAAAACAGCATTTTAAAATGAATTTATGCAATTATACTTAATCTGCGGTACTAATGAAAGCTTTTAAGAGAAGATTTTTTTTTTTTTTTTAAAGCGTAGATTAAAAAGTCATATTACACATTCGACTCCAAATATGATGTTAATTCACCAATTTTTGGGTTTCACTACGAGTTTTGTTACACCATGTATATTTCCATCATATTATTTTTCAAATAATTTGTATTTTTTCTTATGACACCGCTGCAGACGTTGTGTCCTTTTGCATGCGAACAATTATTCTAAAGGATAATTGGTCTACCTATATCATATAATCTTTTTGTACCATATTTGATTCCCAATTGTCTGTTATGGCTCCTTAATAAAATAAAATAAATACATTGGGTAAGTGTGAAATAATCAATCTCTTCAATTGTAATAGGTGGGTACCCACCAAGTATTGGCTATTAATGGTTCTACGAAAGTATTTTTTGATCGTGATAAAGATTGTCATTTTGAAAGAGTCTAAATCCTTTAAGACAAACGCTGAGTTTTACCCGTGACGGGCTTGCATGAATCATTATTTCAATAGATGTAAAGAAAGGAATATGGATATCTAAAACTTTACAGGACGTATGGACTGTCATTTTTTTAAAAGGGTTAGATGGTCAATTGATGTATTACGACACAAATTCATAAAATAAATTGAATTATGATACAATACAATTTTAATATGTATAAAGTGAAAACGCTATTTAAAAAAATATTATTAGATATTTAATTATCACAGCTAAAAATTTGAATGGGTTACATTTAAGGAATAATTAACTTTAGTAAAAAACGTCATCTACGGTTTTTAGATTCCTATTAAGTAAACCACTCCTACTTGAAAAACAATTTAGTATCTACCGTCCACTTTCATAAGAAAGTACATAGAATCCTTAGTAGCAAATACCTAATATCTTGAACCTTATAATTAGACGTTTTTTTCAGTATTTATTTTAAAGTAAATACTTAAAAAATTTCAACTTCAGACAAAGGCACAAAAAAACAAACGACGCTGTAATTCCTGTTAAATGTTTAGCAATTAAGTTGTCGTGTGCAGTAGATGTTTTTTCCCAATTAAACCATGCTACTTAAAACAGCTCAAGGGTAAGGAGAACGTTTGCAAAATTTCCGGGTTGTTAGTTACTCGGAATAAAAATAGTGGTTGAGTTTTAAATTCATGTATTTAAATGTATACATAAATACGTGGAGGGAATTAGAGAAGATACTTATTGCATAATCGAGGGAGTGCATCAGGAGAAAAAAACAGCATTAGATAATAAAGTGATACAGAGCACGCAAATGAAAACAAAAATGATGAGAAACAAATTAATATTATTTTTTTTTCGGTATCCCTACAATATTGCGGAAAATTTTTTTCAAATTAAGGGAATATGGATATTTTAAAGCGTTAACAGGGCTTATGACTTGTCATTGGCTGGTTTAACAAAAACTTTATGTAGGTACTACAACATTCCCCATTTCCGCTAATATTTAGCGAATTTGACATCTCAACATAACATTTTTGATTTTGTATTTATGCTAAATTAGGCAAGATTTACTGAATTATGAAAATTCATCATCTCTGTAGGGATGTGCAAAATGTAAAAATAAAAAATCCAGATTTTCACTAATGTATTTGAACACGACCCAAAATCTTGCACAAAAACGATGAGTTACAAATTAAATAACTTAAGTTCACTAAGTGCAGTGCATCTTGATTATTTGTTACATGGAGCTGATATGATTACTCCAAAATATTATTCTTACGATCCAACGCCAGTCTTAAATATAAACCACATTTATACACATAGTTTTTGGCCTTTATAAATGTAGATTTTTAAAATTATTATTTACTTATATAAATAAAGTAATAAACTAACTATTACAACATCATTCATTCATTTCATTATACCATATCCGCTCCCTATGCGGAGCATATGGAATCCACAAACTGCCTCCAGGCCAAGCGATCGGCCGCCAGTTCCCGTGCATCCTCCCAAGTCAAGTCCACGTCCCGCAGCTCTGACGCTAGCTGCCGACGGGTTGTCAACAGTGGACGACCAGGACGCCCGAGAGCCTGATGCCTTGTAAAATAGGCAAGCATGGTTAAGGCTCTCGGGACACATACTTAGTATATATGGCCTAGCCAGCCGAAACGCCTTCGCCGGATGACAGTAGATAGCAAGGGTTGCTGTGTCTGTTGCCTCACCCCTGTGTTCCTTACAAAGTCAAACCACCGCACACCCAAAATTCTTCTAAGACACCTATTCTCAAAACTCAGAAGTCTGCTGTCTTGGGCCCTGGTTAGGTGCCACGATTCGCAGCCAAAGAGGAGAACAAAATAATGATTATAAATTTTAAAACATTACTTTTAGTTGTATTTTACAATAAATAAGATATGTATGCCAGATTTATACAAATATCATATTATTTATAACAGCTGGGTGTCAAAGATAATACAATATCAAATAAATAACCAAGCCTAGGAAGATTATTTATATAAAAGAAGTAATTTGGGTTCACAATTATTTTATACGTTAAAATGTTCAGGGTTAAATAAGAAATTAAATAAATAATTGACCTCTAAGAGGCGCTAAATTCTTTATGGCTGGGACGGGTACGTGTAAGTAATTACCTAAATGGGTAGGCAGATAATCAGACAAAGTTAGATTACAGTACGCATCGTCCGACGGACAAATGAAATGTGTTAGATAGTATTTAATCCCATCTCAAGTAAATCCTCGGCCGGGGAAACTTTCCCTTAATTCCCTCTAATTCTGGTCACCCCACTCTCCTCTTTTTATCTAATACAGTACTAAGCCGACTCTGTGTGTTGTGTGGGGTCGTGGGGTGTGTCTGGATTTTAAGGAGACAGTGTGCAAAAAAAGTTTTCACACAATACGATTTTCACCGTTTTCCAAGAAAAATATATCTAAAAAAATAAAATATTTCACATCAAATAAATGTGGATTTAGTCGCGATTTGTATGCATAGTCATCATCATACGATATCCGCTCCCTATGTGGAGCATATGGATTCCACAAACCGCCTCCGACCCAAGCGATAGGCCGCCAGTTGCCGTACAATCTCTCCCAAGTCCTCGCTCCCACGTCCATATTATGTATATGTTAATAGGCTGGTACTGAAGCGTAAGACTGATCATCTAACCTTCATGAAATTGAATGATCAAGATACACTGCACTGGTGAACCGATGCAGTGCCCTTGGGAGCAAATAAGGGAAAGTATGAGCAGTATATATTATGTAAAACTATGAATAAAATTTAATTTGTTACCTGACATGTTTAAGATCCCTGTATATAACTATCGAAACAGGACCTTTAATTTGAAAAAATATTATTTTAATAAGTATTTTGAATGATACCTTTTCTACTTGCGTCGATATAATATATGGTTTTGCTGTTACTGTTATAATTCACTTTATTGTTTCTTTAGGTTTTATGTTTTTTGTATATATTGTGTTTATTTTGTGATCTAAGTGATGTCAGTGCGTATTAGAATAAATGAAATATGTGTTTTTTATTTTGTCCCCTAATGAGTTTATTGTTAAAACTCCTAGGGAGCATTAGATTGAAAAGAAAAAGAATTCCTTATTTTTCTTTTTCCTATGTAATGTTATTTTTGTATAAATAAAAAAATAAAAATAAAAAAAAAAAAAAACTGGATTATCTCAGAGTAAAATGCGCGGTATAAATTATGTTTTCACTACAAATTGTAGACCAAAGATTCCTCAATGCGACTATACATTACCGATCTAAACGGGGCCTAACGTTCTAAGGCTGAGTTGTTTGATCGTTAGTAAAAGTTAAAAATCCGAAGTGATAGTAAAAATTTTGAAAATTTGTTCCTTTCTCCATACTAAAAAATCTCTTATTTTGAAATTTATGCTTTTACTTTCGATTTTTAACTATTTCTAATGATCAAGCAACCCAGCCTAAGTCTGAGTACATTTTAAACTTGTTGTGGTCGGCCCATTGCCCATAGCTAAAGGCCTTTAGCATGAAGGATCAGAACAAAGTCTACCCAAGAAGTATGGAAACCAGAGAGCAATCGCATTGTTTATGATCGAGCCTTGTATGCTAGTGGTAGTTAACACGTGTATTAGGGGCGTCCTAACAACCCTCTAGCTACAGTGATGCGCATGAGGTAGGAAACGCTTCAATGAAATAATATATTCGGGAAAAATATATTTGGTACCTCGTTTTCACTCAGTTCAACGAGGGTTATTACTTTAGAATTAAAAAAACATTTACTGTCCATTTTATTATAAACATACAACAAAATATGGAAAGTGGAGGTAGGTTATGCACAAATTGAAGAATGGATCAAGCTAAGTAGATAATGTAGGATTTATTAATTATTAACACGTACATAAAGTGTTTCTCTCGGCATGGGATATCCTAGTGACGGAACATTATCATTACATTTAAAAAAAACATAAAAATGTAAAATAACAACAAAAAAAAAGTTTCAGGTAGAATGTGTATTTTTATTTATCTCATACTGTATAAGAAAGTAACATTAATTAAAAAAAATATACGCTAGCATGTCGGCACTGAACCTGAAAACTGAAAGAAAAATTAATTGAAAAAAAATGCAAGTATTATAAAAATAGTAAAAATGATGAGGTCTTCACACATTCAAACTCTAATATCTCCAGATTCGAGTTCTAGTGATATCACATACAATTAAAATTATTTTGCTATAGTCAGATAGTTTCATGATACGAATCGATGTATGTATAATATTTGAGTCCCCTAACCTGCTAAGGCCGGGTATTTTGATCTTACGTTCAAATGTAAAAAATTGTAAGTAATAGTTGAAATTCCAAAATGCATATTTCTATTTTCGATTTTTAAACAATTACCAATGATCTAATATCTGGGCCAAGTAGTGTAATTAAAAAAAAAAAATCATGTACTACTACTACTACTTTCCCTTATCCGCACCCAATGGTGCATAGGGCACTGCATTGGTACACCAAGTGCAATGTATCTTGATATTATTTTAACAACTTAATCCATCAACTTAAATTAAGAAAGGTCTTTTACGTTGGTTCGGTCATGTAGAGCGAATGGATGATGAAAGAACGGCTAAAAAAATATATGGTGCAACTGTGCCTGGATGTAGAAGTCGAGGAAGGCCGAGAAAGACATGGCATGATCAAGTAAAACAAGTGCTTAAAAGTGGGCATGTAAGAAGTCGGAATAATCGACGTGCGTGCATGAGAAGATGTATGAATGTGGAGGAAGCAAGAGAAGTATGCCAGGACAGAGTGGTGTGGCGTTCTATCCTCTCTGCCTACCCCTTCGGGGAAATGGCGTGATGGTTAGTAGGTTTTAGTTAGTTAATCCATCTAATATTACTACTTTCCATTGTCCACATTTTTTTTAATTTTTATTTTTAATTTTTAATTAAATTTTTTTTACGGACAAATCCATTTTAAAATACAGAGTTGGGATAGAGAGAAGGGATAACAAGCAGTAAAAATAAGTGACAGAACATTAAATTGGTGAAGCTAAGACAGTGAGAATAAATGTGGACACACTCGAGACAGGATCGGGTCTACTTCAGTGAATGTTTAAATCTTGATTAGACTTACACCGAAGAAGTCAGATCCCGTCTTGAGTTTACAATACGACACAATCGAGACAATGGGGCATGAAAACCATAGTTAGTTTTGTGGTGACTAAGGAACAGCACGTCATTATTTCTCAACCTACGGGATGGAATACAGAGAGTCAGTAAAGATGTCCACAGATGTCCACATTTCCACAATTAATGGTACACAAGGGTCTGCAAGCAGTTTACAATTTAAGAATAAATAAATTTTATAAATTTTTCGTTAGGATTTTTAAGGCGAGAGTTCATCATTGTATTGCCTAAGGGTTTTGATCGGAAACAAAATATATTGAAGGTGCTCCACCCGCAGATAATGTATCATCTTCTCGTCTCGGGGTTTAGTGAAGGAGAAATTACGAAAGTGTATCGTAAGGGAGGATTGTTAGCGGGAAATTGGATTTCACGTAGTATTAGTGGTAAGACAGGTATTTAGGAAAGACGAGCGAGTGAATGGCAAGATGGTGTATATGAGAATGATTTATTTAATTAAATTTATTTATAAGTTTATTTACTACTCATTTATTATTTATTTACGACAATAAGTCAAGTGTTTTTATACATGTTGTAACAAAACTCGTGGTACAACCCGAAAACTGGTGAATATACATCGTATTTGGAGACGATTGTGTAATATGAGCTTGGAATTTATTTTTTCTTCTCACAAAAGTTTTCATAAGTATGGCAGATTAAGTGAAAATGAACTAATGAAATTTTTATTAAAACGCGATTTTTTAATTTGTTGTCTTTATGGATAGTATTAAGTTTTGACTAAATACATGATATTTGATAACAATTTGCAAAAAAAAATCATCTTCTTACTCAATTTTCTCGAAAACTAAGAGTCAAATCAAAAAAAATTATTCGACAAAATCGACTACCAAATATGATGTCGATTCACTGGTTTACCGCTTGTACATCCATTTTTGTCACACCCTGTATATTTATTTTATAAATATTTATTTTTAATTTTTTTTATTAAATAATAAAGTGCTCCTGGAATATTTATATGAAAATATAGTATACTCCCAAGATTCAAAATTTTTTCAAAAATTCAGGTTACCTACTACTACAACTTTCCC
Organism: Micrasema minimum; assembly: GCA_022494985.1. Taxonomy (NCBI): domain Eukaryota; kingdom Metazoa; phylum Arthropoda; class Insecta; order Trichoptera; family Brachycentridae; genus Micrasema; species Micrasema minimum. The sequence goes on along the minus strand of JAGVSP010003665.1, from coordinate 245 downwards.
TTATCCGCACCTAATGGTGCATAGGGCACTGGATTGGGAGTAGTTGGTACCATAAAGCCATCAATGCATATGAGTTATAGATTTTCGTGTGTACTGTACAACACTATAAATACTCACCAAAATGTATTTCCTATAGCCAAAGGTTGGTATATCTTCCAAACGAAGCTTGAGAACAAATGGATGCTTCGATATCTCTTACGTCACTAGCTTGAAACCAGACCTTCTTCAAACTCTGTTGAGATGTA
>JAGVSP010003664.1:0-23776 GCA_022494985.1 Micrasema minimum | reverse complement strand
CCCATCCCTCAACTCAATTGTATTGTGTCTTTTGTAAGGATAGGATGGTCTTTGGATAGGTATTGTGATAAGGTACGGCAGGGGACGTATGAAATAGTGTCTGCCAGATAGGATAGGATAGGATGATAGTGTGAGATGCACACATGCGTTCTGTCCCCTCCCCTCTTTTCCCTAATCCCCCCTCCATTGAGACCCTGACCGCGGATGCACGGGTGGATGTCTGGGATGGGGGGCTGGCGAGGCGGGATACCGGTCTCCACACGGGTGGTTGTAAATTACTAATAAATAATGATCGGGGTAGAAACTAACATCCCTACCACTGTTAATTTGGGCCGACTCTGGTTGGTTTGGGTGATGGAAACAATGACAATTATAATACATAAGCCGAGACAGTGGTAGGGGTACAATGAAAGCATTTGTTCGCGTAGATAATCGTAAATTCATCCGTATTTTTATCACACTAACAATCTTAAAATCGCGGTTTAGCTTGTTGAAAAAATCGGTAGAGTTGGCTGGACTGAAAAAAGACTCAATAGTCTTTAAAGCAGTCTAGGGAAAGGGTGGGGCTTTCATTGTATACCTAATAATATGTACTTCTATACTTATTTGATTTTGTTGTGAAAACAAGGTATTGAAGCGAAGGTTGTATGGCTCAAACAACTTCTTCATTAAATTGTTCCCATTTCGAAGTCAATATGTGTGAAGTTGATGTAGGATGAACGTAATGGGTACAGGTGATAATTGTTAGAAAACATATTGTATGTACACAGTACACATATCAACGGTGTTAAGGAAAAAGTTACCAAGCGACATTATAATGTGCAAAGGAAAATGATACCAAGTGACTTGATATTACCATATCGCTTTGTATCATTTTCCTATGCACATCTCATGTCGCTTAGTAACTTTTTCCTTTCCATTCTTAGGTACATTCTTCAGTACGAAAAGCCTCTTTTACATCAAGTATAAGGTGACCAAAAATTAGGTATCGTTAATCATAATGATTGATTAATCATCATGTTTGATTGTTGTCAACTAACAAATTTAATTAGTAGCTTCTTTCGATAAGGTCTTATTTGCCACTTTCGCTAAGTTCTTATTTGCCACTATCGATTTTAAGGCACCATTAACTCTGTTTCCGGCACTAACCATTCTCTCAATGTCCTTGTATTATTGTTTCACTGAATTTTTTCATTCTTTTTAAAGATAAATGAATAAATAATGAATATTTTTGTAAATAATACAGTTATCTTAGGACCTTCCTGTTTTTGTTGCGATCAAACTTCACTGATTCAGGTAAATATGTAAATCTTGCACGGAGGGTCATAGTACCAAAACGAGTTTTCAATATTTTATCATCATTCTAGGTTCGGTTTCACTACTCACATTAAATACGAATTATACATTTTATAGTCCAGTCAATATAAATATGTCAACATTTTGTGTATGTTCAAATATTTGCACACAAATCACGTTTCTCACATTCTCTTTTTAAATCAAATTTTATTTCTGTTTAAAGTTATGCAGATGTACCCATAATAGGGAAATATCACGTATTACGAAAACCGATGAAAATATAAAAATTGATTGAGAAATATTCATATTTATATTAAATTCAATATAGATGTAATATAACAATGTTTTCATTCAAAATTTTCGAAACGAAATTGTTGAAAAATCCCCGTTCGGGAAAACGCAGCACTATTTATCGTGGCCCCCGTGACGTCATAAGTTAGTCTCACTCCTACCTTCCACATTTTTTAGTTTCATAGAGGCTACATGACTCGTGACGTAAAAGGGGCGTGGCCAACGCGGACTAGCGTTTTCGCGGTAATTTGAAATTGAAGAACTTCAAAATAATTTTTAACCTACTAAAAATTAAGAAAAAAAATAAATTTTTTTACTGGAAAGTATTTTAATCATCAATCTTTTTTGATATTTTTTAAATAAAAAAAACTTGATTTTTCCCTTTTATATTTATAAATTTTGTTTTACTATTTTTAATTAATTATGTTTATTACATGAATCTTAAGCTATCTTTATATGGCGCAGTTTACTACACAGTTTTCTGTGCAGTCTGAAAACGGTCCCGTATAAAGGTAAAACTGCATGAAAAAACTGTGTGCTAGTGTCAGATTTAAGCTGACATGACAGTCAATGTTTTTTATGTAAACGTTTAAATAGACATTGGTTTATTGTATGCTTTTAAATACGTAAAAAAAACAATAACATATTTACATTATTAGCTAAATATACAATTTCCTGAGAGCAAACATACGATAATAACTTACAATCGCGTTTCAAAAATACACATATTTAGCGTGTCTTTTGACAGAAGTTTGACAGACTGCACAGTTTTCTGAACAAGAAACTGTGTAGTTTTCTGAACAAGAAACTGTCTCATATAAAATGGGGCATTAGAGGCTTGCACTCCCCACCTCATGGTTCGGAATAAATTTATATTATTATTAAATCCGGATTTTTTTCCCATGATTTTTTCTATATTTCGTAGTTAAGGATAAAGTGTAATACAAATAATTAGTCTATGTAAATTTATATGTAACTAAATAAATACAAAAAATAATAAAAAACATATTAATCTCTGTCCGCCTCGTAGCACAGTGGTAGCGCATTTGGCAACCCGAACATGAAGTCGCGGTTCGATTCCCACAGTGGTCAACATAAAATATGTATTTGCATTTAATTTTCATAACAAATAATAATATTTGATGTGTGATAGATTCAGTTTTAACTGGAAAAAGCGGAAGAAAAGAAGGTTAAATACGCGACCAAATGCTTTCATTGCCTGAATGAATTGCATGAATCTAACAAATTTCGCAGATTAGCTTTAAAAAATCGGTAGAGTTGTGCTGGACTGAAAAAAGACTCAACAGTCTTTAAAACAGTCTAGGGAAAGGGTGGGGCTTTCACTGTAATTAATGTGTGATACCTTAATGTAATAATAAACATCAAGATACACTACACTTGGTGTACTAATGCAGTGCTTATGTACCATTGGGGTATGTAAGGGAAAGTAGTAGTAGTAATTTGTACAGACTATTACTAATACTACTTTCTCTAAAAAAAACTTATTTACTGAAGTGTCTTTAACGCAATCTAAAACCTTATATTTACTCGACTATAACTGTTGAGGCAGTTCATTGATGAAATATGTTTACAGTAAGTTATAATGCAATAGAATTTGTAAAGAGATTTGTGTACTGTACAAAAACTTGTGTAGGTATACATTTCTCAAAGTTAAGGCTTTACTGTACTCACAAAAAAATGTTTCACAACTTTCCCTAATCAGAAGGTACATAGGGCACTGTAATTAGCACAACAACTGCAGCTAATTGCTCATGCGGTACGATTCTGGATAATTTAATTGTGATAGTTAATTAATGTATATGGCGTTTTGCTACCAAGAAACAGGTTTCCGAAATTCAAGTTCTCCAGAACAGGGCTCTGAAAAATATTTTAGGGATACCCTGGGATACACATGTCATGTAAAAGAAATATATCGCCAGACGGAAATACTCCCATTCAAAGTAATACCATTACATGAAATCACAAATACCATACTTACCATATTGAATCATTCAGCACATACAAGTTTGAAACACAATTTTAACTCTGAGCTTCATGGCAACAATACACGTAATTCAAAAAACCTCCACATTCCAAAATTTCGATCCACAAAATTCGGGAAAAAAATCCCTAATGAACATTTCTCGATCCCAGTATAATAAACTACCCCATGAAGTAAAAATAAATAAATCAATACATAGTAGAGCCCTTAAAGATTTGTATTTAAATATGTTTTTCAATGATAGTTATGATGTATAGGATTAAGATTGAATGTGTTAATTTTGTATCGTCTTTCTAATTTGTGTTTGATTGTGCAATGTGTAATTAAAAATGTATATAATACCGGTCCCAAAATGAGTTTTTTTAACTCCTGGGAATAATACATGTATGTTTTATATTAATAAAAATAAAAATTATAATAAAAATTTTAAGAAATCTTAAATTTTCATTACGAAATTTGTAAAAGTGGTAATAGTTGGGCCGATGCATTGCCCTATGCACCATTAGGTGCGGACAAAGGAAAGTAGTAGTTAGAAGTATGTACAGTGAAAGCCCCACCCTTTCCCTAGACTGTTTTAAAGACTATTGAGTCTTTTTTCAGTCCAGCACAACTCTACCGAATTTTTAAAGCTAATCCACACAATTTAATAGATTCAGTTTTAACTGGAAAAAGCGGAAGAAAAGAAGGTTAAATACGCGACCAAATGCTTTCATTGCCCCTATCACTGTCTCGGCTCTAAGATTGTCATAAACACATTCACCCCAACCTGCTCAAGGAGCTGGCCCAAATTTACAGTGATAGTGATATTTATTTATTTATTTTATTGTTTTTTACGCCCAAAGGGCTTTTTACATATAGACATTTTTAAATGATTACACAGTAGGTAGCTATTCATTACCGCCAGATATGGCATCCAGACACTGTTCCCTAAAATGCACTAGATTTGTGTTGAAAACATCAATATTTGTTAGTATACTTGTTAGCCAGTGCGTGCATTCTTCGTATCGGTGAGCTAGCACTGTAATTGGTCGATGATTGGCTACAGTAAAATAGTGCATTACTGCGGGTAACTCGACCAGGCACTCGTATACTAATATAAATTTGTTAGTTGACAACAATCAAACATAGATTTTAATACTTTGAACAAAAAGAGCAAATCATTTAATATTCTTCTATTTTCTAATGTTTATACACCGTGTCCCACGATGAGACCGCGAAACTCCGGAGGGTGATTGTTCATGGTATTCTGAGAAAAAAATCCTTGTAAAGTTTTTTGATCCGGGCATTTTTAATAATTAATTAAAAAAAAGTATTAATAAAAAGCGACTATGTAATACTGGCTTCTGTTTGAAATGCTAGCGGTGGCGGGGTGGCGGTGGGCGGGGAGGAGTGGGGGTCCGCTCTGGTCACCGAACGCCTTGCCTTGTGCGGACATTCAAAATTCGAATTTCATATCTGAAATTGGTGCAGGTCACGTAGTGTTAGCCAGTTCAAAAATGGAGGGTATTACACGCGTGAATTTTTATTCATATTTTAATCATTTTTTTAAGAAATTAGAATTGAGTTTTTTGAAAAACTTTATCAAGATTTTTTTCTCAGAATATCATGAATAATCACCCTCTGGAGTTTCGCGGTCTCATCGTGGGAAACGGTGTATATTACTAATTCTACCCCCTTTTTAGTCGTTAGTTACAACTACCTTCCGCCCAGCCGCCGCCTCCATATGCCCCCCCCGCCAACCACGCCCAGTAGCTCGATCACAGATCACTATCGTCGCGGTAATAAGCGACGTGATAACGATTTATTACCATGGATGTTAAACGTTTTCGCGATCACAATGGAACACGCGTTAAAAGTTATCGATCGGGATTATTAAACGAGCGCATCAAGTCGCGAGCCATTTCCCGAGATATATCTTCTTCGCACATATCTTCTTTCAATCTTTCTTGAGTGCCATATTGCATTTAGCCGGCGTTCGGCAAGCCAAATATTGAGAAAAGCAGTCGACATAATAAACAATCCGACACGCGCGTTGACTTTCTTGAATTGACGTTTGACGTTTAGCCGCGATATTTATTATCATCTATGGTGCTCGGCAACGCGAACGTAGTATGAACGTATGTTCATTGTGATCGGTCAAATGGTTAGCGTTAGCACGTGGTTAGCACGTTTTTAACTACGTCGATAGTTATCTGTGATTGAGCTCCAGAGGAGAAAGGAAGGAGAGCGTTGAAAAGGAGTACCAGGATGGAAGATTGTGGAGTAAATCCTAGAAGTATGTAGTACCTAGTACCTATACCATAAAGGGCCTGTCCCTAACGTAATAAGACTGACATTGCAATGATGAGAACGCGTTCCCGAGAAGTGACTCGTGGCCGCCATTCAATAATCCACTTTATTAGTCTAATAAACGGAACCGACAGCCGGCCAGACAATACTTACGATGGTACATAAGACTGGAACTGGCTATATGCGCGTACATACGATGCACTCACACAAGCGTACGGAATGGCAAGAATGTTGTTAGACTGATAATGAATAAAAAAAATTTTTAAAGCACACATTTTAATCGCCTTTAGTTAGAACAGCCTTTCCCAAAGTGTGCGCCGCGGATCATATCTACCCGCCGTAAAATATTCAAATAAACTAACTAACCATCACGCCATTTCCCCGTAGGGATAGGCAGAGAGGATAGAACGCCATACCACTCTGTCCTGACAGACTTCCTTTGCTTCCTTCATGACATGACAGACATGCCTACTTTCAAGCATTCGTTTTACCTTTTTTTTCTCGGCCTTCCGCGACTTCTACATCCAGGCACCGTCGCATCATATATTTTTTTATCCGTTCTTTCATCATCCATTCGCTCTACATGACCGAACCATCGTAAAAGACCTTTCTTAATTTTGTCGATAATGCCTTGCATTCTGCTCTAATTTCGACATTTGTACACCCTATCATACATAGTTTTACCACGTTTTCGCCTGAGAGATCGCATATCAACTGCATTCAATCTACTTTCATTCATAATTTTTACAACTCCATACTGTTTTGTTTTGTTTCAAAACCTTTTTTAAAAAATACTGTGCAAATTTAGTCTCAGCACAAAATTGGCAACGGATGAATGAATTTTCAAGTCGGTCAAAGTTCTTAGGATCGGAGTATCAGGTCATCGGGGAGGTCTGTCTAAAAGTGGATAAACCTAATTGGTGGATAGCCCCCGAAGCCATATTCTTGTTTAATACAATTAGACACACTCCGCTCCAAAGACATTCAATTCGGACAATTTGGACGGGCAGTACCCATAAATTTAATCTTTAAATTTCAATTACGTGGGGCGATTTGTGAGGTTTTGTTGGGGATTTTAAAACAATGAGATGATTTTGAAACTCTCGCACGTGCCCAGTGGAAGGACAGCGTCCAATACTGTATATTTTTTTTAAATATTACTATGTTAAATATGTTAGAAGGGTTAGTGCCGGAAACAGAGTTAATGGTGCCTTGAAATCGATAGTGGCAAATAAGAATTTATCGAATAAAGCAAAATTGGCAGTACACAACGGAGTTCTAGTACCAACCATTATGTATGGTAGTGGAGCGTTTTGTTGGAAAAAGAAGGATGAAAGACTGAATGCTGTTGAAAGTCATCTCTCTCTGTGTGGTAAGACTATGTATGATAGGTGTACAAATGTCGAAATTAAGCAGAGTGCAAGGCTGAGATAAGCATTATCGACGAAATTAAGAAAGGGCTTTTACGTTGGTTCGGTCATGTGGAGCGAATGAGTGATGAAAGAACGGCTAAAAGAAGTTTAAATGCAAGTGTGCCTGGATGTAGAAGCCGCGGAAGGCCTAGAAAGACATGGCATGACCAAGTACGTCAAGTACTTGAAAGTGGACATGTGAAAAAATTCGGAATAATCGGCGTATGTGCATGAGAAGATGAATGAATGTAGAGGAAGCAAAGGAAGTGTGTTAGGACAGAGTGGTATGGCGTTCTATCCTCTCTGCCTACCCCTACGGGGAAATGGCGTGATGGTTAGTTAAATACAAAATAATAAATACATGTAGCAACAAAACTCGTAGTACAACTAGAAAACTGATGAATCTACATCATATTTGGAGTCAAATGTGTAATGTGACTTTTTAATCTGAACTCGAAAAAAATATTTTTCTTCTCATAACAGCTTTCGTTAGTATAATATATCTACCTACCGCAGATAAAGTAAAATTTCACAAATTTTAATTAAAATGTGGTTTTTTATTTAGTTTTATTTATGCATACTATAATTTGACTAAAAAAAATTTAACAATTTGCAAAAAAATATCGAAAAAAAAATCTTCGTACCTACAAAATTTTCTCGAAAACTATGGGTCAAATACAAAAAATTTTAAATATAAAATCGACTCCAAATACGATGTAGATTCACTAGTTTCCCGCTTGTACATCGAGTTTTGTTACACTCTGTATAATTAAGGCCGGTTTTATAAAACATTTATTAGTAACGCTTGAAATACCGATTAAGTAATTTTCAATAAATTCCTGATTAGTGTACCTAAAACCAAAAACTAACTAACCATCACGCCATTTCTCCGATGGGGTAGGCAGAGAGGATAGAACGCCACACCACTCTGTCCTGGCACACTTCTCTTGCTTCCTCCACATTCATACATCTTCTCATGCACGCACGTCGATTATTCCGACTTCTTACATGCCCACTTTCAAGCACTTGTTTTACTTGATCATGCCATGTCTTTCTCGGCCTTCCTCGACTTCTACATCCAGGCACAGTCGCATCATATATTTTTTTAGCCGTTCTTTCATCATTCATTCGCTCTACATGACCGACTGAAAAGACCAACGTATAATGCTTCCTCTCTTATTTCAACATTAGTGCACCTAGTATAGTTTTATCAAGCCTGTTCACTGCAAAAATGGCATGTTAATTTTATCCAAACCATTATGCACTGCCAATTCGTTTGATAAGCACTTATTTGATTTAAGCACTCTTTTGATTAAGTATTTTCAGGATAAATTTCTGAAGATTTCAAATGCTCCTACTTAACACCATGAGACAAACACTTTAATGCACGCACGATTAATTATCTCCAAACTTTTCGATTGTTTACTTGATCTCGCCTTGTTTTTCTCGGCATTCCTCGACTTTCACATAATAAAAGTCGTAAATATTTTTTTAGCCGTTGAATCATTCATTCGCTCTATTGACTCACGAACCATAAAAGGTCCTCATAACCGAGCGAATCAAGCGTTACTAATGGATGGTTTTATGAAACCATTCGTATTAGAAGGGTCGAACTTCGACCGGGAATTAAATGAGTCTTTACTTAAAACTTAATAATCCATAAATTCGGCATAAATCTGAAAATATTTTACATAATAAAATCGTAAGTGTTTTGCCATAAGTGAGCCGGACCGGCGCGCGGCGCCTTCTGAAACCGGTTGCTTTTTATTATTATGATACCGGGAGTTCATTGCTCTAGCGGCCGGTAGTAATAATAAGCTAAGCTGAGCTACATCTATCCACTTTACAGTGAGATGGAAAGTAAGACGTAATTATTGTACTAAGTTAAATAGGAGACTGTCGATTTCGTGAAGTATCAGCAGGGAATTGCTCAATGATTAAGTTTATTGTATTGACCTGACACGTGTTCGAAGCGAGGCAGGGGAAGCAATCTATCTTTTGAACATTTTTGACGTGATAACGTCTAATAAATCGATGAACGCCGGCTGCACACACGAAAAAGCATGACTCATTGTCACGTTCCGCCTGAGCCGAGTGTGCAAGCGAGAGCGCGGAACAAGCGATAGAGAGGCACGATCGGCTTAAGCGTTCGGTTTGTGACGCATCTATCTCTCTTCCACTCCATCGCCGATGCGTCCAAAGGGATGATAATTTGTTTGTCAAAAATTATAATTTATGGAAAAATGTCGTTACACTCCATACAAAAACAAAATATTCAATTAACGACTGCCTGCTTTAAAAATTCATATTTCTATCCAAAAAATAATAATAATTCAGTAATAATAATTCAATTCAATTTATAAAAAAGTATGCTATTTTTCATCAATGCTTTCTTATGACGTTATCACGTAAAATTATCGTCCGTAAACCGACTGTACAGACAACCAAAAGTTTTTTTTAACAATTACAATCATTGTAATCTCAACAGAGACGTTTGGAATTGCTAGGAATCCCTAAAACAAGTTTATTTTAAAAAAAAAATGGTTAAAAAGAATTGCGATTATTACAAACAAATAATTCAAAAATCTAGTCTAAATACTTCAATTATTCTTAGTCAGTGACGAATTATTGAGTAGAATATCATCCTGAATCCTGAACATTCGTTAAGTTTTATGACGGTCCTTTTCAGGGCCTTCAAAAAATTTCGCAATAGAAAAACCACTACACAAACTTTGACAAGCGACTTTTAAAAATGTAATAGAAGCGGAAAATTATCTGTCGAAGCTTTTGAAGAAAGTCCTACAAACGTTCACATATTAGAAAATGGCGGTCCTTTTTAGGTCCTTTTTGAATTAGGGCTTCTCTAATCGGATATTATGAATGATACGTTCTTTAACTAATCGACCGACCTATAAGGATTAAATCTATTAATCTTATTCGTCATTTCAACGTGTAAAAAACGTGCAAACAAGGCAATTTATTTAATACAAATTAAATCTATTATTAGTTATTCGTCATTTTACTTATTTAAAATAAAAGTTTTAAATTTTATTTTTGACGAACAAGGCAATTTAAATAAGGGAAATGTCATTTAAATTAGCCATTTTGGTCAATGATCCCTCAAATCCCTCGCAATTTTAAAACCTCGCGCTTAACGTCACAGCAAAAGGCCGACTAGATGAATTTCACTTATTTAGAACAACGTTATTCTACTAAAAGTCACTCGTTATTTCGGTTATATTTGACTAAAACCTCAATGAAGGTTTTATAAATTTTATGGATAACGGAATAGTTTTAACTGTACCCAAATCGTTACCTTTTAAAGCTCAATGAACGAATATATACATTATTTTCTTAAACGTTAGTTAAATTTAACTGGAATTTAAATGACAGGAAAAAGAACGATATTTGATAGCAAATACGTGCTGGAATGACTGAACGTGATTGGGCAGTTTTTGCCGCCAAATTCAACCCACCAATCAGGGAGCATCTTTCAACAAAGTAAAGAGAATCGATTTTTATTTTTAAAGTTTGAAAAACGAACCGGAACAAATTGAGAAATTTAAACTGAAATTGGAATCGTGTTAGATACCTTAGTTTGGGTTTGATAAATAATAATTTATAATCCAAGCACTTGGTAACTGCAAGACGAGTGGTAGCATAGCAACAGTGGTAGTGTACTAAAGGAGGAAATACTCATTTCAAACAAAAATATTGCAAAAATATGCAAATTGTACATACATTAAAATGTTTTTACATATCCAAATAATTTTTACGACCTTGATATCATGTTTTGTTGTAATTTTTGTTACTTTTTATTGCAAATTACGTGGGTTTATTACGCTAATGATTGTAATTTTACATCAAGGCTACCATTTGCCAAAAAACAATTTAATCGCATCAATTGATCTGACCGCGAATTGGAGACGATTATCTAAATAACAGGATTAGTCGGTTATTTAGGCTACCTGTTATTTAGAATAATCGTCATTTGACCAACTAACTAATGCTATTTCTCAGAAAGGGTAGGTAGAGAGGATAGAACGCCACACCACTCTGTCCAGTAGCTCAAGCACAGATAACTATCGACGTAGTTAAAAGCGTGCTATTCACGTGCTAACTCTAACGATTTGAGCGATCCCAATGACATAACGTTTAATACCGCGAGCATTGACGATCTGAGCCGAGCGGAGCCGAGCGGAGCCGAACTAGGCTATATATCGCGGCCTTATGTCAAATGTCAAATCATCGCGCTTGTCGGATTTTTTATTATTTCGACTGCTTTTCTCAATATTGGCTTGCCGAAAACCGGCTAAATTATAATAAAGATTGAATGAAGATTTGTGCGAAAAAGATATATCTCGGGAAATGGCTCGCGACTAGTATGCGCTCGTTTAATAATCCCGATCGATAACTTTTAAACGCGTGTTCCATTGTGATCGCGAAAACGTTAAACATCCATGGGTAAGAAATCGTTATCACGTCGCTTATTACCGAGTCGGTACTGATCTGTGATCGAGCAACTGGCACACTTACTTCCACCACATTCACACATCTTGTCATGCACGCACGCCGATTATTCCGACTTTTCACATAAACGCTTTTAAATTAATATTGGTTGTACCAGATAACCGGAAAAAAAGTAAATATTGAATATTAAGTCTTGTTGATTTCTTGGGTACAATATTTTATTGTAAGGTTTCCTTGTATGTAAACATTCATTATCACCATAAAATAATATTTTTAGCGTAAAATAGCACATTTAGGTATTTATTATGATCCAACTCCCATATACTTTTATACATGGTGTAACAAAACTCGATGTACAAGCGGGAAACCAGTGAGTCTACATAATGTTTGGAGTCGATTTTGCAGAATAAAATTTTTGGATTTGACCCATAGTTTTCGAGAAAATTGAGTACGAAGTAAATTTTTTTTTTTCAAGAAATTTTTGCAAATTGTTATCAAATATAATGTATTTAGTCAAATTAATACTACCCGTTAATAAAACATATTTAAAAAATGCATTTTACGACGAATTTGTGCAATGTTACTTAATCTGCTGTACTAATGAAAGCTTTTGTGAGAAGAAAAAAAATTTTTTTTTCAAGCTCAGATTAAAAAGTCCCGTTTTACATTCGATTCCAAATATGATGTAGATTCACCAGTTTTCGGGTTGTACTACAAATTTTGTTACTCCATGTATAAAAACAATCAACATGAAATAATTATTTACAGAAGATTTTCATATTAATATTTCATGTGTGATACCTTGGACTGGTACTGAAGCGTAAGACTGATCATCTTACCTTCATGTAATAAAAATGATCAAGATACACTGCACTTGGTGTACCAATGCAGTGCCCTATGCACCACTGGGTGCGGATGAGGGAAAGTAGTAGTGGTAGTATGTTCCTATAAAAAACAATTTACTGAAGTGTTTTTAATTCAATCTAAAACCTACAATGAAAGCCCCACCCTTTCCCTAGACTGATTTAAAGACTATTGAGTCTTTTATCAGTCCAGCCAACTCTACCGATTTTTTTCAACAAGCTAAACCGCGATTTTAAGATTGTTAGTGTGATAAAAATACGGATGAATTTACGATTATGTACGCGAACAAATGCTTTCATTGTACCCCTACCACCGTCTCGGCTTATGTATTATAATTGTCATTGTTTCCATCACCCAAACCAACCAGAGTCGGCCCAAATTAACAGTGGTAGGGATGTTAGTTTCTACCGCGATCATTAATTTTAGTAATTACAACCACCCGTTGGGGAGACCGGTGACTCTCAATCTAAAACCTTATATTTACCCGACTATTGGCGATTTGTTCTAAATTGCAGGATGTGCAATCGACGTCGATATAAATTATCGATATAATTTATCGCGCCGATTAGAAAAAAATTGCGTACGACGCAATTTAGACCCTAGAGGTCAAACGAGATTAGGAAGGTGGGATAAATGTGCGTAAAAGTGCCGACATAATAATTATTATTTATCGATATTCTGTGATGGATGTGTGTGTAATTTTGTATGTTATCGCGGTCAAATATTTACCCACATCTGCTCCTAAGCAAATTTCAGAATTTGTATGTGAAATGTGTGTAAGAAAAAGATCGTAACCACAGAATTGTAAAAAGTTTTCATTTGTATTTTTTACAAAATACCAATATCTTTATAATTTCCAAGACTTTTACTTCTAATACTATTATTTTCCGTTAGTGCATAGGGCACTGCATTGGTACACCAAATGCAACTTCACTGAACAGTAAAATGTTATCATTCTGTCTTCATGTATGGATTTATACAATACTATTATGTATCAATAATCAAAATACACGCACTTTGTGAACCAAAACAGTGCCCTATGCACCTCAAATGCGGATCAGAGAAAAGAAGATTACCTACTATTGAGGTTAAGTCAATTTTGGTTCTGAATTTGTTGAAAATATAATAGTTTTTAATTTTAAGAGCATACTTTAGCATACTAGAGCATTTGCTAAAGGCGATAAATAAATTATTTTTTAAAAAATAAGACGATACAAACACGCATCTGGTCGATGTCTAAAATGTGTGAAAAAATCACTGCTCTAATGTTAAATTCAGGGAGAAAAACGAGGAATGCTTTTGTATGGGAAAGCGGCCGCGAGTCACGTGGTGGAGTATGCTCTTAATGACTAAATATCAAATATGTATTTTACTAAAAACCACCTAAATTGATGTAAAAATATACCTTAATACGCTGTTTAAGCCAAAAAATGGTGTCTATGTCCTTTTGCATTATGAGGGCAATGTTTACATATATTGTTATTAATGCGTTTAATAATCGAGAAAAATATGTATTTAATGGTTTACCACCTCTTTCCTACACACAGCATTACATACAGGGTGATCTGGTTTAAGATGCTGATATATGTAGGTTGAAGAATTTGTATATTTGGGAAGTATGTTTTACAAGAGACGGAAATGTGGATAAGGACATTGAGAGAAGGGTTAGTGCCGGAAACAGAGTTAATGGTGCCTTGAAATCGAAGTGGCAAATAAGAACTTATCGAAAGAAGCAAAATTGGCAGTACACAACGGAGTTCTGGTACCAACCCTCATGTATGGTAGTGAAGCGTGGTGTTGGAAAAAGAAGGATGAAAGTAGACTGAATGCTGTTGAAATGAGATCTATGTGTGGTAAAACTATGTATGATAGGTGTACAAATGTCGAAATTAGAGCAGTGTGCAAGGCCGAGATAAGCATTATCGACAAAATTAAGAAAGGGCTTTTACGATGGGTTGGTCATGTGGAGCGAATGAGAGATGAAAAAACGGCTAAAAGAAGTTTAAATGCAAAAATGCCTGGGTGTAGAAGCTGAGAAAGGCCGAGAAAGACATGGCATGACCAAGTACAACAAGTACTTGAAAGTGGACATGTGAAAAGTCGGAATAATCGGCGTATGTGCATGAGATGTATGAATATAGAGGAAGCAAAGGAAGTCTGTCAGGACAGAGTGGTATGGCGTTCTATCTTCTCTGCCTACCCCTACGGGGGAATGGCGTGATGGTTAGTTAGTTAGTTTAATTATAACTGCAACATAGTACTTCTCAGACAGGATCTGGACTTTTTCAGTCTATGAAGATCTGAATCAGACTAGATCTTGTCTTGAGAATATCCATAGTTTTGTCCTAGCTTTATATATTTTATTACTGCGTTACCTTTCCTACTACTGTTTTTTTATTTTACCAATATAATATGTAATGGGCTGTAAACCAAAAATTTCTGTGATTGCAGAAAAATAAAGCAAAGAATGACAAATCCATCAGTGCAATCCGTTTGTTAATCGGATAATTAATAAGCGAGATACAATCATTTATAGTTTTTATACCGCACACGATCGATGACGTCGCCTATCATACAAAATCTTTACAAAAATTAAAGTTTAAACTATTGTATCTCTGTTATTAATTATCTGATGTATAAACGGATTGCACTGATGATCTTGTGATTTTTCCTTTTAATTTAATTTTGGATTACGAGCCCATTGTGTATAGGTACATGGTTTTTTTTTTAAAGGAATCAATGCAATCTTATGATTGATTGATATGGCATTTATTTTGTAGAACTCCATGATATCTTATGTTAAAATAAAAAAACTGTAAATTCAGTCTGAAATAATGAATAATATGTACCTATAATATAAAATAACATCTGTGAATTAGCGAAATTCCTTGACTAGTGAGTAGGTAAAGCAATAAAATTCACCCAATAAGAGATTAAAGACCAACTGAAATGAGGAATTTAGTAAAAATCCACAGATGTTCCTCTCCCTATTCTTAAAAACTGTAACTAATAAGCCAATATTGTATAAAATAAGATGTAAATGTTTCAACGCCACAGTTTGATAATGCCCTTACAAGGCGAAACAATTGTCACTGACTTGATAATAAAATCACGTAGAACCAAAAAAATCGTTTTTTGATTTAACATGAGCAATCTTATGATATTTGCACATATTTCAGTTTGTCAATACTATTTTCAATAAAGCCTAAGCGGCTTGTGCTTGAAAATAGGAATCAAGTGGTGGCGGAGTGGGGATTCGAACCGGGGATCTATAGGCTCAGAGACGGCGACGCTACCACTGGGCCACCACGCATTCATGTCCGTAAATAAATAAATAAGTATTCACTAATTTTTACCTGTGGTTTTAAGGAGTTTTAACCATTTTAAAGATGTCTGTAATTAGCGAAACCATACCTGGAACAAAAAAAATAAATTAATGCAATGTAAAAGAAATATTATTTACCTAATTAAATCACAAAGAATAACGGGCGGAATGGGGAATGTTGTAATACATCAGACGGCCACTTAACCCAGCCAATGACAGGTCATAGGCCCTGGAAACGCCTAGATAATCCACATTCGTTTCCAGAGTTTCTCTGTCTCTGTTGGGATATCAATAATATCAAATGAATAAATAATTATTCCATATTGACTGAACATGTAAATATGAAATACAGAGAATAAACAACTACAAATCGCTCTATACTAATAACTTATTATTTGTGTATCAATTTGTGCCCTATGCACCATTGGGTGCTGATAAGGGACTGCACGAGTTACTGATACGGTTTACTAAAAAAAATTCAATTTTTTAAATTTATCTATTGATAGAAAAAAAAAATCGTATTCCTAGAATTTTTTAAAGTTTTTTTTATTATTAGGCAAAACATCATAACAAGGATGATTCATGCCGTATGATTTAAAAATATAAAAAAGCAAAAAAAAAATAAAAAAATTAAACTATTGTTAAATGTGAATATTTACACCATTCTCAAAATGAAACTTTCCTATATTATGGCGAATGATTCCCTTTTAACTCAGATGTTTTTTGTTTCACAAACAATTATTATTATCCATTTTTAATGGTTAAAAATGTGTTTAAGGTAGTTTTACAACTTCAAGTGTTAAAATAACAGTCTTTAAGATAAAATAAACCGCTTCTAGGAACCAGGTACCACTAATGTCGTAAATTCTGTCCCACGCGTTAGAAATTATCTATGGTATAATGCCTTCTATTGTATATTTCAAGTTTAGTGGTATCTTATTATATTGTTCATAGAGGTAGCAGACACATAAAACGTTTAAATGATGGACACCCTATTATAGTTTTGGGGTTTTAAAAGACATCCTATTTCACAAGATTATGTAAAAGCTTGCTTGAAGAGTTTGTGAAAACTTTAGAGAAAGTTTCAAGGATCTAAATCATAGGTCACCACCTGGAGAGATCTGAGGGGGCCTTCTCTGGCTCTGGGGGAGTAGGGGAGCCCTGGGAAGCAATCAGGGGGCCATGAGGTGCTCAAATGTATGACCTTATAAAATTTTAAAAATCTGTTGTTACAAGATGTCCATACATACGTATAATCATTGATATATAATACATTTAGATCTGCCTTGCAGAGTAAATTATTTAGAAAAAAGTAACGACACGGAGATTCTGCACCTTAATACTCTTACACGGGTCAACCTATCAGAGCCCTTCGACTGCCGGCAAGCATCCGCTCACACACCGCAAAAAGGTATGGGCTAAATATATAGGGTTACAGTAACAGTATACAATACTAACCGTTCCTTACAAGGAGCGTTTATGAAATTTTACCATGCATCTAAAATGACTTTTTTTTTTTCTTGTGGACGGGCTGTTGGCTATTATTTAAGAAGAAAACTTTTTTTGAATAATAATTATTTTAGGCTATGTAAACAAATATAAATAAATACTTACATGTGGAAAGTAATGCCATCTTTTTTCTTAATTTTATCCGTACGGTTTTTACACGGTTTTAACTACACAGGAAGGCATTTCGGAATGTTTTCTGAACGTCCGACTCTGCCGGCGGTTAAAGAAATACTGAATACGCGTCTGGCGTAGTTGGAGGTTTTGGCGTAGTTGAAGTGTCAGTCTTTTTTTGGGTTCAGTTCAAATCTAAGTAAATCAATGCGTATAATAAATATCATCTATGATTTTGCGATGTTTCAAATTATATGCGTACACATGTAGTTCATGAATCGACCGCTATGGGACTATGATGGTTGGTTTACGTTGTCGTTACAGCGTTCGCGTATCTTATTTATGACACTATAATTAAATGTTTAAAAAATAAGTACACTACATTTTTCTGTTTTATTTGATTTAAAAAAGGTTAATTTCCAGGAGGGCCTTGTGTAATTTTGTGTCTAAAAGGGAGGCCACGGGTCAAATGAGTTTGGGAACCTATGATCTAGAAATCTAGATCCTTAATGGAGGATTGCATGGCCAGCTCTTTTAAAGGACGACATCTCATCATTATTAACTGTTATTTGTCGAATCCTCGAACTATGGATTTTTCTTACCCAATGTCTGAATTCTTCAAAACTATGCGAAGTCCCAAAATTGATATTATACGCTAATATATCAATCAAAAAGTAATTGAATGCAGTTGAAATGCGATCACTCAGGCGAATGTGTGGTAAAACTATGTATGAGAGGTGCACTAATGTCGAAATTAGAGCAGAATGCAAGGCTGAGAAAAGCATTATCGACAAAATTGAGAAAGGTCTTTTACGTTTTAGGTCGAATTGTATGGATTATTAAGTTTTAAGTAAAGTCTCATTTAAGTAGGAGCATTTGAAATCTTCAAAGTTCGACCCTTCTTCCGAATGGTTTGATAAAAACATCCATTAGTAACGCTTGATATACTACTACTTAAGAGAGGACTTTTACGTTGGTTCGGTCATGTAGAGCGAATGGATGATGAAAGAGCGGCTAAAAAAATATATGATGCGACTGTGCCTGGATGTAGAAGTCGAGGAAGGCCGAGAAAGACATGGCATGATCAAGTAAAACAAGTGCTTGAAAGTGGGCACGTAAGAAGTCGGAATAATCGACGTGCGTGCACGAGAATATGTATGAATGTGGAGGAAGCAAGAGAAGTATGCCAGGACAGAGTGGTGTGGCGTTCTATCCTCTCTGCCTACCCCCTTCGGGGAAATGGCGTGATGGTTAGTTAGTTAGTTTTTTTTTTTTTTTAAGTATGTTAATGCAAACGTAGACGATAACATTTCAGGGTCAAAAATGTGGTTAACACATTTCTGTAAGTTTTTGTATAAAGTTTAATGTAAACAGTAACCATATTATGGTGAGGTGAATGCCCTGTTCTGAGCAGTTGATAATATAAGCTTTCATATCGTAATATCATAATAACCACAATCTTTATAGCATACTGAAGACAAGAGGCTTAAAACTGGATTATTTACCCGCATAAGCTTCGAACTCCGGCACTAGAATATAAACTTGTTTTTAACTTAGGCTTAAGATAGAGAAAAATAAGTTATTGTGTCATTTGAAGCATTATATATCAAGTTCCCCAAATTTTTCATCATTTAAAAACCTAAGTTGGATAAATACTATAAACATCGATTCATTTTTACAATAAAGTTAAACATTACCATTTGACATCTCAACAGAGACGAGAAACTTGGAAGGGAATATGGATATCTAGGCGTTTACAGGGCTTATGACCTGTCATTGGCTGGGTTAAGTGGCCACTTGATGTATTACAACATTCCCCATTTCACCTAGTATTTAATATCCATATCTGCCAATATACAGTAAAATGGCGCGACGCTTCACATGTGAACTCTCTGTCATCCATTGAGAAAATTGCTAAGCATTTTAGCAGAAACCTTTATGATTGCAAGTGAGATTCTTACCGAGTTCACATGTGAAGCATCGCGCTATTTTACTGTATATTGGCAGATATGGATATCAAATACTAGGTGAAATGGGGAATATTGAAATACATCAAGTGGCCACTTAACCCAGCCAATGACAGGTCATAAGCCCTGAAAACGCCTAGATATCCCATATTCCCTTCCAAGTTTCTCGTCTCTGTTGAGATGTCAAATTGTAATTATTAGCCCGTAATGGGTGAAATCCAGTTTTTGTCTACAAGTATTTGGACACACTCAAAATGTTGTTTAAACATTACCATTCATCAATCACTGTTATATTTTCTCTTTCTACTTTCTTTTTCTCATGTAGTTTTTTTTTTATATTTTTTTTTATTTTCTTATTCCTGAAAAACAAAAGTTTGTATATCTTGTTTATATTTTTATCTTTTTCTAATATTAAATTTTTAAACTTATATAAAATTTCAAAATGTTGCTTGAAAGAGTGTAAAAAAATTCACAATCGACATTCTATATAAATAAAATGAAATAAATAAATAAATCTGTTCTAAATAACTGAAATAAATAAAATGAAATAAATATATACCCACGAACAGGTTATGCCTTTATTGTGCGATTTTTGTTAATTTTTAATAGTTATTAGTGTATTTATAATGTTTTTTTTTTTAAATAATAATTTTTCAATAAATATAAGTACAGAAGATACAAATTGAATATTTTAAAATTTTAGGTTTTTTAATTATATTTTTTAAATTAACAGCCTCCACTCGTTTATTTTAGAGTTTTTGTTGCGTTGCATTTTGTTTATTAATGCAAAATTAAAAAATTTGCATTTATCGCTTTAAATATTAGATAAATATTTCAATTATTATTTCACATAGGACCGCTCGAATAAGCGTTATTTTTGAATTTATCAGTTTTGCACTTTTCGTGGGTTGCGTCGAAGTCCAATAAATTTGATAACATTCGCATAAAAACGCTTAAATATGCGTTTTTTTGTGCGAATGCGAAGCCCATTTTTTTGGTTCGTGTTAAAAAAATGGCTACATTTTCTATACAGTTTGATTATACATTTATAACGAATTAGTTATAATGAATTTATTAGTGTTATTTTGTCGGAAGGGACAAGAAAAAGCAGGTAAATTTATGATAAAACCGGATTCCTAAACATCTTGTTGACGCCGCAGTAATAAGGCCATATTTTAAAAGTAATTGGGTAAGTTTTTAAAGTAATTGGCCTATTAACATTACTTTTTCTAGTCCACTGACCGGGTAAGAATTAAGAAGCTAATACTACTACTTTCCCTTATCCGCACCCAATGGTGCATTGGTACACCAAGTGCAGTGTCTCTTGATCATATGATTACATGAAGGTAGGATGATCAATGATCAGTCTTCTGAAGTCTCTCTGCAGAGTCATCTTCAGGCGTTTCCTTGTAGGCGATATAATTCGGTCAGAATCTCACTTACAATCACAAAGGATTCGGCTAAAACGCTTAGCAATTTGCAAAGAGAGTTTTCACATGTGAAACGTCGCGCCATTTCACTGTATATATACTAACTAACTAACCATCACGCCATTTCCCCGGAGAAGTAGGCAGCGAGGATAGAACGCCATACCACTCTGTCCTGACAGACTTCCTTTGCTTCCTTTACATTCATACATCTTCTCATGCACATACACCGGTTATTCCGACTTTTCATATGTCCACTTTCAAGTACTTGTCGTACTTGGTCATGCCATGTCTTTCTCGGCTTCTACATCCAGGCACACTTGCATTTAAACTTCTTTTAGCCGTTCTTTCGTCACTCATTCGCTCCACATGACCAAAACATCGTAAAAGCCCTTTCTTAATTTTGTCGATAATGCTTATCTGTATAAATACATGTTCTGATAATTGGCAGATATAGATATCAAACACTAGGCGAAATGGGGAATACTTAACTCAGCCAATGACAGGTCATAAGCCCTGTAAACGCCTAGATATCCATATTCCCTTCCAAACTGTTCGTCTCTGTTGAGATTTCAAATTGTAACTTGATATTTTTTTCTTAAGAAAGAGTACAACGGACATCTGGTGCCATAACGCCACAGAGATAACGTTCTATTTTTTATTACACTTGAAAATAATGTTAGAGATTAGAGATATACGAGTATAATGAAATGAAGATTATCGCGTTAGAAGAGAGCGTAACTCTGAAGTTCAAGAACTTGGAATAAATTGGGGGAGCCAAAATTATGAGGGGTTTTTTAAAAATAAGAAACAAAATTTATAGGGATGCAAATTATCTTAAATTTACTCCACACTCTACCATCCTCGTAGTCCTTTCAACCCTTTCCTTTCTTTGGACGCCGGGGTTGCTGCCGCGACTTCTCTGGGCGGGTTGGCTGAAGGCGGGGAAAACTTAAAAAGGGTTAGAATTACTAATATCCCAATCGCTGTAAATTTAGGCCAGCTCCTTGAGCAGGTTGGGGTGAATGTGTTTATGACAATCTTAGAGCCGAGACAGTGATAGGGGCAATGAAAGCATTTGGTCGCGTATTTAGCCTTCTTTTCTTCTGCTTTTTCCGGTTAAAACTGAATCTATTAAATTGTGTGGATTAGCTTTAAAAAATCGGTAGAGTTGTGCTGGACTGAAATAAGACTCAATAGTCTTTAAAACAGTCTAGGGAAAAGGTAGGGCTTTCATTGAATGCATTGAATATGCAAATTAGCAATACTTCCCCTTTCATCCACCTCCTTCCAAAAGGTTCATTTCTCTTTTAATAACTGACTCTACTGCGCATACGATTTTTGTACTGAAATCGTATGCGCAGAAGTGTCTAAAACCTTAAGAGAATCGCACCGCAGATCATTTAATGTGGAAGTGCGATCAGAGTAATTATGGTTACTTAACACCTTTTCCCGTTCATCTTGTAATGACAAGATTAGCCTCGCGCCGATAAACACGTGGGTTTTGTCGCTGCTAAATCTCGTGAAATTGCAAAATTGGTGCGAGATCTCGGTATACCGAGATTGTATTCCTAGTTTCATATTGACCCCTTCGGGGATCGAACCCGCAACCTCATGGACGGCAGAAAACTTTTACACGTAGCATTGATGTATGTGATAATTAGATACATCTACGTTTTCTTCCATATATTAATTTATCTGAACCTTCTGATGCATAAGACACTATTTTTGTATCGGTCTCAGTAATGGTGATCATTCTCTAGTTTATGGAGGATGAAAGTAGATTGAATGCAGTTGAAATGCGATCTCTCAGGCGAATGTGTGGTAAAACTATGTATGATAGGTGCACTAATGTTGAAATTAGAGCAGAATGCAAGGCTGAGATAAGCATTATCGACAATATTAAGAAAGGTCTTTTACGATGGTTTGGTCATGTAGAGCGAATGGATGATGAAAGAACTGCTAAAAAAATATATGATGCGACTGTGCCTGGATGTAGAAGCTGAGGAAGGCCGAGAAAGACATGGCGTAATCAAGTAAAACAAGTGCTTGAAAGTGGGCATGTAAGAAGTCGGAATAATCGACGTGCGTGCATGAGAAGATGTATGAATGTGGAGGAAGCAAGAGAAGTATGCCAGGACAGAGTGGTGTGGCGTTCTATCCTCTCTGCCTACCTCTTCGGGAAAATGGCGTGATGGTTAGTTAGTAAGTTAGTAAGTCGATAGTAAATATACGTAAGCAAAAGTTTTCAGTAATGAAACAAAAAATGGTGAAAAGTTCTGTAATTCAGTGATATTTTACATTCTCCCACGACTTCTGTATCACCCACACCTTTATCTTTTTAATACAAAGATAAGAAGAATACACACTGCTGAATCAATATTTACATCCTTTTCTAAACACGATATTAAGTGCAGTTCTCACTACTGCGCTATCCGTGTTCTACATGAAGCTAATCACGATGCAGGAGACTATAATACAGTAGCTTCGATAGCTGCCAATCGTGTTCCAGGAAGTTGGAAGTAGCTAAAAGAATCTAGATATAAGCTAAACACGATATTAGCCACAGTTCTCACCGCTGTCCATGTTCTACATGAAGCTAATCAAGGTGCATGAGACCTACACACAGTAGCTTCGATAGCTGCCAATCATGTTCCAGGAAGTTGGAAGTAACTAAAAGAATCTAGATATAAGCTAAACACGATATTAGCCACAGTTCTCATCGCTGTCCATGTTCAATAAGAAGCTAAACGATTCAAAATCTACAATTTGTCAAAGAAGATAAAGGGGGGCGGGTCAGTTGCATCGTTTTG
>JAGVSP010003663.1:0-20714 GCA_022494985.1 Micrasema minimum | reverse complement strand
AAAATTTAAAAATTAACCCGCCTTAAAAAAAAAACTTCCCCAAAAATTGCATTCTGTTTAAAAATTTCGAAAAATTAGGCCAAACCTGCCCAACAGGGTTTTTTCCACACGTTTGCCTGAGTAAACCAAGGGTTTTAAAAGGGAGTTTTTGTTTGATGGGGTGAGGGGGTTATTAGGGAAAAAAAGGGTTAAAACAAAAATGCTTTTTTTTTTTTTTTAACCCTTTGAAAAAACATGTCAAAAACAAGTATCCCCTTTTAAAAAAATTTACAACATTCCCAATGTTATTTTTAAATTCCCCCAAGAGAAATTGGAAAAGGGTTTCTTTTTTTTTTTAAAATTTTAAACTCTTTATTACTCAGTGTTATCTTTAATTTTAAAAACCCCCAACAATTGAAA
Source organism: Micrasema minimum (assembly GCA_022494985.1). NCBI lineage: Eukaryota > Metazoa > Arthropoda > Insecta > Trichoptera > Brachycentridae > Micrasema > Micrasema minimum. The sequence goes on along the minus strand of JAGVSP010003663.1, from coordinate 20,315 downwards.
ATTTTTTTTTTTTAAAAAAACACAAAAATTTTTTAAAATGGCTGCCTTTTAATTGTTTTACAATTAAAAAAAAAAAAATTTTTAATGGGTAAAAAAAAGCATTGTTTAAAATTTTTAAAAAAACTTTTAAGTAACTGAAATTAAAAGAAAGGGCCTCTTGTTTAAAAAAGGGTTAAAAACATTTTGCAAAAAAAAATTTTCTAAAATTTCTAAAAAAAAAAGAACATTGAAAAAAAACCAGAAAAACCTGTTTTAAAAACAGTATAAAAATAAATCACATCAAAGGGGGAAAAAAAAAAGATGGGGGCCGCCCATAACCAGGGTTTTTAATTAAAAATTTCAGAAACAAAACCCATAAAGTTTTCATTACAAAAGATAAATGATCATTTTTTTTAAATTTTAATTAATCAATAACCAAAAAAAGAAAACCTACTAAAAATAAAATAATAGAACAAGCATACAAAAAATAATTTTAAAGATAAAAACAAAAAAAAAAAAAAAAAACTAGGCCCTCATCGAAAAAGGGATCGTAAAGGAAATAGGAAAAATGTCATTAAAAAAGAAATTTGTAATCCCTTTTTTTGGGTTAACTTATGGTTCAGAGTATGTAAACTATATATTTAAGGAAGTATTTTGTAAAAATTATGTTTAATCTGCTTTTAAATTAGGGGGAAAGTACGATGGTATAAACCTTTTGTTCCAAAAATTGCTAGCTTTTTAAAACCAATGGTATTCCCTTTTTGTAGGGTTTTTTTTTTTCTTTTTAACACTTAACAACATTGTTTTAAATTTTAATTTAACATCTAAAAATTCAAAAAAAAAATTTAAAAAAAAAAACCTTGGGTAACTTTTCCGAAAGTTAAAATTTGGGTTTTAACCCCGGGGCCGCGAATTATCCCCAAAATTTTCCCTGGGGATTTCCTAACGTTAATTTTTTATTAATTTAAAACAATTCATGGAGGGGGTTTTTTTAAACATTACCAATTTAAAATTGCCCAAAAATTTCCATTTTGTTAAAAAGAAAAATTCTTTTAATTGAAAATAATCTGCCATTCTTCCCCATCGCCGGGGGGTATTGATTTTCTCAATCGGCTTTTTTGGTGTGTTTATTTATTAAAACACAACATTGGCGACCCTGTAATTGTTTCTAATGAATTATTCTTAAAACCACAAAATTTAATTCCTTTATTGGTTTAATTAATTAAAAAAAAAATTTTTAAAAAAAACCAAAAAAAATTTTTAAAAAATTCTTTTTTAATAAAAAAATTGGGCCAAAAAAACCCAAAAAATTTTAATTTTTAAACCAGCCCTATAAATTTTCAAAAATCCCCTTATTAATTTGAAAAGAAATTTTTTTTTGTTTTATATTTTTAAAAAAAACTTTTTTTTTAAAAAAATTTTTTTTCAGTCCTAAATTTTTTTGGGATTTTGTTTTTTAAAATTTACTCCAGGGGAATTTTTTAAATTTGCGGTTAACAAGATGTTCAAGTATGTTTCGAAAAAAAATTTTAAAAAAAATTGCGTTTTTTTAAAATAAAATTTAAAATTAAAAATTTTTTTGTTAAAAATTTTAATTAAAAAATAATAATTTTTTATACTACCCCAAATTTAAAATTAAAAATAAAATTTTTTTGAATTCCTCTTAAATTATTTTTTTTTCTGAAAAATTCCCCCGGATCCCCCCCAATTTCAAGAAACTTAATTTTGGCTTTTTTAAATTTTTTTAAAATTAAGTTACGGTTTTACAATTCCCAAAGTTTTTTTTTTAAACAAATGTTTTAAAAAATTTAAAACTTTTGTTTCGAAAAAAACTATTCCTTTTCCCAAAAGTGTGATATACCTAGTGCATCTTGCCGATTTATGTGACGTTTTGCTATGAAATAGTGCTCTCAAATGAAACAATACTCATCCAGGATACGCAGCTCGTGCGGGAAAGTTAAAGGGCCAGTGAGGTGCAGTGGCATGGTGAGTGGTAGCGCAGTAGGCAAATATTGGGCCTGTAATAAAAAAGATTCTTCTAATAGAATGCACTTCCTTGTTTGTAATATTTGAAAAGCTGCCAAGACAAAAACCGCCGATTTTATAGTCCCCTCTTCTATATCATTTAGCACATAGAAGTTTCAAGAGGGTCGGACGAAAATACGGAATGTGAGAGAAAAAAATTACGCATAAATCGGCAGATAAAACATCGCACATTTGTCCATACTCTGTTTTCCCAAGGAGAGAATAATGAAGAGCTTAGAGGGTCGTGTCCCATCGTCACAGTAGAACAACTTTTATTTTCCCAGGGATCAACTAGAAACGATTTTTAGGTGTCTTTGAAGTTGGAATTTGTATTCTTTCTATTTATTTCAAAAACATGAGCTCTGCAGAGTTATTCTCGATTCAGGAGAAGCCCTTGTCCAAACGATTTGGATTTTACTCATAAAAGAAAAAACTGACGATGAAACTAACACAGTCAGAAATTGATTGAACAAAAACAACATTTTCGGGCGTAAAAATTCGCAATCGATAGCTCAAAACCAATTCACAAGCAGCCGCTTATTTTTGTGAACTAAAGTCCGAACGGCGGGGTGGAAATAAATTTTAAAAATGTAACTGGGTGAAAGTTCGATGGTGTATAAAAAATAAATTGTATATAAGTGATGAAAAAGCAGGACATTTAAACGCTTTTGCTAGTAATCAGCCATTATTTGAAAGACATTTTTTATATAGCTTTAAATTCGTACTTAAGTATGCAATGCAGTTCTATCGTAATACATGGCGCTTCTAATATTCACCCGGAATGTCACTAAATCATAAACAAATAAATACAAATACAAAATGAATAAATGGTATGAATATTTATCACGATGCCATCCCCCCCTGCCCGTACACCTGCCCTCAAAGTGAATAAAACAACAGCGTCGAGTATGAACAACTTTTACTGCAATTCGGATTAAGCGGATATACGAATCTAACTCCAAGAGGACTATAATACAAAAATAGTTTATGCCCGTAATTCAGATTCATTTGGATGTTCAATATATGAAAGAATGGCTGTAACTATTGATCTACAAAAATAAAAAAAGAAAGAATTATCATTATGATGTATAATACATTTTGCATCGTGAGATATTGATAAATTACTTATGTTCTGGCAAATATTAATGGACTTATTAACCCGTTTTTGCACTCGTGCAAATCACATGACGATGTGTTGACTTAAATGAGATGTGGCTCAGCACAATTTGAGATTCTGAATATTGTACATCTGAAGCAGAGGGATATTCGTCGAGAGCACGGTTCCTCCAATACTACTAGTTTATGAGAAAAGAGAGTCAAAACCGAAAACTATTGCGATTAAGCTCTCACATTCCGCGGCTTATATGACGCTTGCACAAAATATCGGCCTCAGGCGAAAGATGACACAGGTAGCGCTATTTTCGTATGTTGCATTGGCACACTGGAAATTGTTAATAATAGCTAATAATGTTATAAACATATTTTTATATTTGTGACATTATTTCAAACGTCAACTACATTTCAATATATCAATTCTACTTTAACGTTGGAAACATTGGGATTTTTACTGAGGACAATATAAAATTTTCGAATCTATGACAACTATGAAATTTAAGTTTTCATATCTTTGCTTTAGTAAGAATCTACAGATTGAATATAACTCAGTCATTTGGTCTCCTTATTACAGGGTAACAATATAGAACATATTGAAAGTAGCCCAGCATAAAATTTTTGCGCATTATTCATTTTATTGCCATTAAATATTATACCCATATTTTAAACATAAATTATAACTTATTAAAATTAAAAAATAGTGAAATGTAGTACGGATAAAACATTAGAAAATAGAAAATATATTAAAATAAATATTGTAATTTTATATAATTTTGTTCTGTAACATAGTATTAAAACTATGATTGCCAATTGTTGTCAAACACTTAACAAATTTAAAATATAGTATACGAGTTACCAGCGGGGTATCCTGGTCGAGTTACCGTAGTAATGCACTATTTGTACTGTAGCAAATCATCGACCAAGTTACAGTGCTAACTCACCGATACGAAGAATTGCACGCACTGGCTAACAAGTGTACTAACAATATTTGATGTTTTCAAAACAAATCTAGTGCATTTTAGGAAAACAGTGTCTGGATGCCATCTCTGGCGGTAATGATTAGCTACCTACTGTGTAATCATTTAAAAATGTCTATTTAAAAGCCCTAACGGGCGTTAAAACAATAAAATAAATATAATAATAATAATAAATGTTAAAAAAAATTTATTTATTTCAGGTCAGCCAAACGTCGCGTGCACCATTCTATATTCCACACAGTTTTCGCTTTATACGGGATAATTTGCAAGCTGTACTGTTTTCTGTCCCATTAAAGTCTGTCCTTTAAAGTGGGCTTTAGACTACATAGCAAACACTTGTACTTTGTTTGTTTGTACATTTTTATTTAGCTATAAAAATAAAAAATTCTTACAGCTAATATATTACATAAATATTTATTATAGCATTAGTATTTTACTTAGCTTGCTTCTGAATTCATTTAATCCGTTTATTTGTTTGACGGTCTCCGGTAGTTCATTATACCTTTTGAATCCTTTGTACATTATGCTGTTCTGAGTACATGTCTTAGATCTATTGATTGTCTTTAAATTATTTTTAATTCTGGTGTTATACTCATGGGTGTTGCGGTTAAACTGAACCTTTGTCATAAAATAAATCTGGTAACAAACCATTTAGCATTTTATGAATAAACACCATTGTATTAAAATCAATCTTTTCTTTCACGGATATCATACCAAGATCTTTCAACATTTTCTTAATTTTTGAATATCTGTTATGCTTCAGAATTATTCTCATTGCTTTATTTTGTTGGATCTGTATTTTTTCTATTTGACCTTTGTTGCACAAAAATAATACTGTAGCACAGTAATCAATATGAGGACCTATTATTGTTTTATATATTGTTTCAGATGATTGTTTCTAAATTTTGGTTACAGGGTGAGTCACCCTGGGTGACCAAACACATCTCTTTAGATAAAGCAAACAGAAGGTGAATGAAATGATTGCGATAAAGTTTTATCTTGCTTTGTCGGCTCCCTTATCTTTGCATTCCGTGACAAAATTAATCCACTATCTATAATCTATTATATATATCTGTGCTCTTAATTTTATACATTTATTAAATATTAATCTGAACCAAGGTTTCTAAATTTAATCCCATTAACGGAAGTGTTTTCTTAAAGTTCATAAATCAATTTTTGTTTTACACTTAATAAATATACACAATAAACACATTTACCAGAGACATGTTAAGTTAACACTAGACAAGCTATTTCAAAGAGGACTGTAAACATTTTATGTTCCTGATATCCCAACAGAGACAGAGAAACTCTGGAAACGAGTGTGGATTATCTAGGCGTTTACAGGGCTTATGACCTGTCACTGGCTGGGTTTTACTGGCCACTTGATGTATTACAACATTCCCCATTCCGCCCATCATCTGATAACCATACATGACAAATTTCGGAACTTCTATTAGTATGAATTATCCTGCCACGTATCACTTTACAAGTGATTTAATCCGCATTTGTTTCCAGAGTTTCTCTGTCTCTGTTGGGATATCAATAATATCACAAGTAATTTGTCTACAAGTATTTGTACACGCTCAAAATGTTATTTTATGTTCCATTTGTATTTTGCAGTGAAAGAAAGACAACTATATCTATCTTCCACTATCTAATACATTTCAACAATTCTGTTTCCCTCTAACAAGTTGAGATTGAGACAAAATCGTCTTAATCTTCCTAGGACTAGGACATGACAAGGAACGGAAAAAATAGCCTATCGATTTCAAATAAACATCATTGTTATTAACTATGATATTTGACTCTTATTAACACCTCCGTGGCGGCGCTAAAACATCCATCTACATCGCATTCAATTTACTTAGTATAGATTAATTCAATATCAAGAAAAGAAAACATGTGTTCTGCAAATTATATCATTAGAAATTGGAGATCTCCGCCAGTATAATGCCCTGTGCAAAGGAACTTATTAGCACAGATCTCAGAGATAAAAGCCAGGAATTTTTTAAATATAATATGGGAGGAAGGATTTAAATTTCCTCAAATCTATAATTAATCTACTGTAAATTTATACATTTGTATGTCATTCCCAGTTCCTTATTCAGCTATTCACGCTCTATGCTACGTTATGTAGAAGAATTCACCTCAATAAAATAATCAAGATTGCAAAAAAAACAGTATGCATGATGTAACAAAATTCGTAGTACAACCCGAAAACTGGTGAATCTACATCATATTTGGAGTTGAATGTGTAATATGACTTTTGAATCTAGGTTAATAAAAATTATTTGTTCTTTTTGAATAGTATTAATTTGACAAAATACATGATATTTCATAACAATTTGCAAAAAATTATCAAAAAAAAATCTACTTCGTACTCAATTTTCTCGAAAACTATGGGTCAAATTAAAAAAATATATTCTGCAAAATCGACTCCAAATATTATGTAGATTCATTGGTTTCTCGCTTGTACATCGAGTTTTGTAACACCATGTATAAGAATAAATTAAATAAATAACAAAAAATAAAAGTGTAGAATTTATCAGTATCTTAGTGCCGGCAATTTCCTTAACCGATTACCAATGATTAGCCATTACTTGGAGCATGACAAGTTAGTGTTATGAGTGGAATAAACCATTTTGGCATTGTAAATAACAACTGTAACCTTGGGGCACAACAGTCATGGCATATTGCACTCTCCAGTTCCTGTTCATAATACTATCGTTATAATACTATTACTATTTCTCCGTTTCATTGATAACGCTTTGTTGATAGTACCCTCATAACTAACTAACCGTTTATTATCGATTTCAAATTAGCTTTTACAGCGGTTCTTTTTTGTCTTGAATTATTTCCAACGCTGGACAAACTATAATTCACTAACTGAAAGTAGAACTAGCCTTTGTTACCCAGGGATAACATTTTACGGGCGCAATGTAGAGATTTTTTTCTGCACAAATATGTGGGACAGATATCATGATTTTTAAACATTTCGTTCAACTTTCATTTAGATCGGACAATGAGGAAATCCACTGCTAGCCGGAATTGAATTTTAAAAATGCTTTCGTGTAGACGCGAATATTTAAAAATTTTGAAGTGGGATGAAATATCCCAAAAACGCACGCAAAAATTAATAAAAAATGTTGAAAATAGCATTCATTTCAAAATCTTAAACAATGACGTCACTCCTTGTATCTAAGTGTAGTGTTTCCGGTTTCCGTTTTTAAACCCCCGTAGCCGCGTTCCATGGCATTTTAATATTGAATACAATATACATACAAGCTTCTATTGCAAAAAAGATGGCCGCCATTCAGTCTCTCTAGAACAGCTGTTAACAGTATATGACAGTTGAGTCGACGGTATATTTTATCGGGGCTTCCCGCGTCAGTTTGCATAGATTTTTGACAGTTTTGTTACTGGCTGGAGAAATACCATGGCCTTAAACAACCCGTTTTATGACGTCACTCCTGCAAAAATGACGCAGTTAGTACATAGTTGGTATTTAGCGCGGTATTTGAAATGTGCAACTTTAAAAAATCGTATCTTCATCAATAACTTATAAAAAAAATATTAAATATATTTTTTTTGTTTAGTTAAATAGTAAGTTTATAGAAAAAAAATACTTTAGAAAACAGTGGATTCCCTCATTGAGTCATATAGTTCCTATGTGCGATAACTTGCGATAAGTTCATTTTTGTTAAGTTGGCGGTGTCATATATGAATAAAATATTAATCAGTTTCTGTCAATGAAAAGTCATCTTGAAAATCATGATTTATTCCAATTGGCGATAAGTCCGTGCTGTAGTTTGTTCCAATCACCGATGAGTCCCCCGACAGCCAATCAGCTTCGAGTATTTGGAAAACAAGCTGTCAGAAATGAGAATCAAACACCGATTAGTCACAATTAGTGAGTTCCTAAATACGGTAAAAGTGTCAATAAGTTTCAAACGACGATAAGTCATTCACTGTTTTTTGCAATATCTCATTTAATATTGTAAAAATTACAAATTTTATTGAGAACACACCATCAAGTTATACATCAATGTGCAAGATTTCGTTAAAAGAGGAAGTCTTTAACGAAAAACTTAATTTGTCAACATTTTGTCAAAGTGGACTCATTGCATATATGAACTATACAACTTAATTCACATATAAGATTTCTTCAGTTGACATTCTGCATACAATTTCATTTCTCTTCGGCTAGTTCTGCATTCAGATAGCAATTTTTTCTTCTTTCCCTTATCCACGCCTGATGGAATAAATAAACAGCCCTAGTTGGGTAGTTGGGCCTTCCAGCCTTTTAAAGAAGTGATTTCTACAAATGAAATAGAGTAGAGATTCAAAAGTTAAACAATATGAACAGGTGAATAGCTCTGATATTGTTAGATATAAATACAATAAACTTCCAAAAATTAAACAGTTGTGGAATGTTTGGTCTAAAGGCAAAATGGGGACTATTGCAGTGTGTAAAGCAATTGGTTAACCCAGCCATTGACAGGTCGTAAGCCCTGTAAATGCCTATAGTATTTCCAAGCGTTTATTTTACTTTTGACAGATGGGCGCCTATAAAGTTCTGTAATTATTGACAGGCAACCATAGACCGAAAAATGCAATACTTCATGTTTTTGTCTTTACGATAGTGAAGCACATGTTCTTTAGCTACGATATTTATCGATATCGATGTTTATTGAGCCTTCTTATGCAATGAGGATTATTCAAGTTGATTTTTTCCATGAAAAAATATAAAATTTGATTTAAATTAAAACCTACCTATTTGTTTTTTTTTTCTTTGTTTGTCGCGACACAGAATTTCTCAATTTTATTACGACAATAAAATAGTCCTATGCATATTTGGGTTTTGTGTAGCTCCTGCACCCGATGACAAACTCCAATTAAGGAGTTTATCGGGACTGTATTTAAAGTTTTTTTTGTAAAGAAATTATCTATTTTTTGTAATATTTTTTATTGAATAAAGACTGTTAAAAAAAAGTTTTACAACAGCGCTTTCGTAATATAAACTCTGCTTCAAACGTCTGTAGCTCAAGCACAGATAACTATCGACGTAGTTAAAAGCGTGCTATTCACGTGCTATTGCTAACGATTTGAGCGATCCCAATGACATAACGTTTAATACCGCGAGCATTGACGATCTGATCCGAGCGGAGCCGAGCGGAGCCGAACTAGGCTATATATCGGCCTTATGTCAAATGTCAAATCATCGCGCTTGTCGGATTTTTTATTATTTCGAATGCTTTTCTCAATATTGGCTTGCCGAAAACCGGCTAAATTATAATAAAGATTGAATGAAGATTTGTGCGAATAAGATATACTCGGGAAATGGCTCGCGACTAGTATGTGCTCGTTTAATAATCCCGATCGATAACTTTTAAACGCGTGTTCCATTGTGATCGCGAAAACGTTAAACATCCATGGGTAAGAAATCGTTATCACGTCGCTTATTACCGAGTCGGTACTGATCTGTGATCGAGCAACTGGGTATGTTTATAAACTACATAATGTTGAGCAAAAATAAAATATAAATGCGTTAAATTGATTAAAACTTCTTCATAAATAAAGTCGATTTTTATGAGAAATCGATTCGGTAACGCATTAGGACATCCCCAATCGATACATAATCGAGCTGTCAAAAGTGAAATAAACGCTTGGAATTGGATTAGTCTTGAAAAACATCTTCCTCTTTGCTGAGATTTTCCAGTAGTGAGTTTAAATCAGTTTTGAAATGATACTTTTATACAAAATGAAATTATGTGAAGGAGGCGAATGTTTGAAATGAATGAATAATCTCCCCAAAGCACATGTTATCACTGACCCTGCTAGTAACGGAGTGCTTCCTGCCTCCCGCTATCTGCTAGTTATATCTTGTTTAGTATTTACTAAATATGCAGTCATTGACATTTTCCTCATTCCTCCTTATCAAAATCACTAATGTGCATAGTTTGTTAACATAACAATACACGCTTTCATCTACGCAGAATAAATATTATTTATTTCCGACATGAAGTACGACATATTTTTGTTACACATGTTTTTCTTAAACTTCCTTTTAAGACAGCAGTATGGTGCTATTAAGCAAAATATATTATTTTACTGAGAAAAACCATTTTAAGTAATACAACATTTTGGGCGTGTTCAAATACTTGTACACAAATCTGGATTTTATCCTAAGACGGGAGTAGGTATATATTTTTATTTTTTATATAATAATTCCTGGTCTAAATATAAGTAAAATAAATTGCAGAGTCATCTGCAGGCGATTACTAGTACTTAATTTAACTCGTCAGAAGAGTCTTAATTACATAAATAAAGTAATTGGCTAATAAATACTTAACTTCAATATCAATGCATAGATAGAGCTTTCAACTCGCTGGTGGATGATTCTCGATTCGTAGCATATATACAAAATAAAAAATGTTACCTGGTGTGGATATTCGCTAATAAGCGGAATGGGGAATGTTGTAGTACATAAAGTGGCCACTTAACCTATCCAATGACAGGTCATAAGCCCTGTAAACGCTCGAATATCCACATTCCTGAATTTGGAAAAAATTCTACCTCACCTTTGTAAGTAATGCCTAAAACTGACAAAAAACATTGAAATCATTTGGATGCTTCTGTAAATTGTTTATTTTCGTTTGTTCTATTATCGACAGTAGTCTTAATAATTAAAATTGTATAATATAATATAAATACACATGTATTTATAATACTGAAATTGAAACAGACAGAATGGACAAAGGATATAATTTTGTAGCAACTATTTCTCAGTATCAAATTATCCCCCATTTAGTTTCCGAGCATTGGATTAATGGCCCGAATGATTAAGCCCAGATGAATCATTTTTGTGACTCCAACCAAATTGGTTGAAATGTAAACAACACATTTAGAACAATAAAATAATATTATTAAACTTCCCCCATACAATTAAATTTATTATAAATGTGCTATTTTGAATCTTGTAATTTTTCAATAAATAATTTTGGTCCATTCCGACACAATGTATAATTTCATTCTGACTTTAAACCACGACAGTTTGTCTTTAAATGATGTTTTTCTAGAGCAAAATGAATTTTTATTGTTGTAAATTTTATTACTCACTAGATGTCAATTTCATGCGCATTTATATTACACTTATATTTATGATTTGTTTACATCATTATCAAACAGATATATTGGATTCCTCTATAGTTATTATCTACCAAGGTAGTGCTATAGCAATAATAATGAAATTAGGTAGTTCAATATTCTAGTGTAGAAATGGCTGGCAGTATATATAGAAAGATCACGACCTTCCTAATTGGTCCCACTTTGTGAATTGATCTGATTAGCTGAACTGTGAGCACGTCCAGGTTTGTGTAGTACTATCTATCGAACTATCTTTATATTAAAATTTCTATACAGTGTAATGAATAAAATGTCGGATTTTTTACTCTTTAACAACATCCTTTCATGGCAACTATGTTTTTTTTAAACATGTGTCATGGGCAAACGTATATTAAAAGGTAAAAACCATTTCATAGAGCGGCCATTTAAAAAAATCCAACAGTTCAGAAATTAATGCATTACTTACTTTTCATTATAAACTGCTTTATTTTAAATATTTATTATAATTTATGCCTTAAATGTCTAAATAGTGTTTTTATCACTGTGCAAGTATAGTCCAGTTTCAGACTGGAACAAATTGGCAGGCTTAGTTGTTCACTCCACTATGGTCAATCTGTTCAAAAACCGTTTAGATGTACCACCAAATATATTTAGTCAAAGACTTCCAATAATATTTAAATATTTAAAAGTATCACCTGTTAAGGGATTACTGTCATGTGTAACAGCTCGTGTCAAGATGCCCAGATGCCCCTGGCTTTGTCGGGACAAGTCATCGAAAGGGTCGAGAGCTTCAAATACTTGGGAGCGTACATGACAGAAAACGGCAGAGTTCAGAAAGAACTGGGAGTGCGGCTTGGAGTAGCGGGCGCCGCATTTAACAGTATGAAGGCTGTCTGGAGATCGGATATTTACTCGGTAAAACAAAAATGCCGCCTTTTATAACTCCTGCATCACACTGTGTTCTTCTCTATGGCTGCGAATCGTGGCACCTAACTAGGGCCCAAGACAGCAGAATACTAAGTTTTGAGAATAGGTGTCTTAGAAGAATTTTTAGGTGTGCGGTGGTTTGACTTTGTAAGGAACACAGAGGTGAGGCAACGGACACAGCAACCCTTGGTATCTACTGTCATCCGGCGAAGGCGTTTCGGCTGGCTGGGCCATATACTGCGTATGCCTCCCGAGAGCCTTAACCATGCTTGCCTATTTTACAAGGCATCAGGTTCTCGGCGTCCCGGTCGTCCACTGTTGACAATTCGTCGGCAGTTTGCGTCAGAGCTGCGGGACGTGGACTTGACTAGGATGCGCGGGAGCTGGCGGCCGACCGCTTGGCCTGGAGGCAGTTTGTGGATTCCATATGCTCCACATAGGGAGCGGATATGTATAATGAAATGAATGAATGTAGAATAGAATCATTTGTCAACACAATTTGACAATACAATATGTATAAAAATAAATTAGAGAACATATATCTAACAAGATTCACATCCATGGACGGATAAATTGTGCCCAAGATTAAAAACAAGTACGGACAGAGAACATTGGAATATTTAATTCCAAAAATTTTCAATATGTTGCCCAATGAAATTAAATCATGTATTAACGTGAATAAAATTATTTTTTTACTGAGAGATTGGTTAGAAGACAGAACTACTTTATATTGATTCACCATAATTTGATGTAATGGTTTTAGCAATGTATATATTTCTCGTATCTCTATCTTTTTTTGTATTTTGTAAACTTTTTTAATATTTGTAAATTGAGTAATTTTTCTGTCACTTTATGTTGTTTAATATATTTCTATGATAAATTTATAATTTTTGTTAATGGCACCCGATGGCAAACTGCAAAAATTGCGGTTTATCGGGACGGCATTATTTTTAAGTTATGATTATTTCTTAGTAAAGACTCTTTAAAAAAAAAAAAAAAAACTAAATTCACTCGGAAATAGGCACAAAATAAAAGGGTGTAGTACCTGCTTTGTGTCAATAAAAATTAAAAGAAGTATTAAGTTTAATTTGTTGTTTTCAGAATATGCGGAATTTCTCCACTGCAAGGGAAAGAAGTTTGTGGATTTTAACGAGGTACGGCAGGAGATCGAAGGAGAAACAGATCGCATCACCGGGGGTAACAAGGGCATCTCTAATGTACCCATCAACCTGAGGGTTTACTCTCCAAATGGTGAGTTCTCTGCTATATTATTCAACAATACTTCTCTTCATATTTCTAAATATGATCAGCGATGCTATCACCAACTATCTACATTGCAGTTGTGAGACTTTTACAATGGTAATCGATAAAATCTCTGGATAATTTACCCATTACCGTCATATACGCGTCACAAATAAGTAATCGTAGTGCTGGAGTCGACAACGCTACTGGTTTGGCCATCATTGATACTCTCTGGTATAGGTAGTTCAAATTCCTCCCAAAATGTATTGCCTACCTTCACCCATTCCATTCCGTTTTGTCACCTGTTTTCTAACTAAAATTCAGTCTCGAATATTCGCTCAGCGTAGCAACATTGACCTCGCAACATCCGTCCTTCTCGTGAACCTGATCTTCCTTCGTTATATCCATCAAAATACCCTCGTGATACTCGCCATCCATCTCCAAGCTTCCCAGATTCCAACTCCCGAAACCCCTCGACCAAAAGTGAGTAAAGTGTGCTGTGCCCCTCGTTTGTGTCCCGCCGCGCCAGTTCGACGTGGTGTTCCAGGGTATTCCAGGATACTTCGCCCTTCCTGGTGGTCCTTCATCGTCACTTCCCGCCCCCCTGTTGAGTCCAGCTCTGGTAAGTCCTTCCATATTCCGATCCTCGTTCGGACGAAGTTACCAGAGAGTCTCATCGTGGCGGAATCAGCTACTATGAGATCAAAATAATTGGAATTCTTAAATTGAGCTGTTTAAATATTATGTTAATACAAATTTGTATAAAACCACTCACCGACTTTTCTGTCTACCGGTTTCGAGACGGAACCCGTCTCTTCGTCAGGATAACAACACTACACCAACATGCAAATACCACTACACACCTCCACCATAAAAATATAAAATCGACATGCAGATTAGCCACATGCTTCACTATGCCACCACCAAGGGTTAATGATTTATGAAGCTAATAGTTCCAAAGGGTTAACAATTGGAAAGAAGGAAAGGTGGGGGGGAGGGTAGGGTGACCATTACAATGAAATATCGAATAATGGACTTTATTGGAAAGTTACTTGATTATTAATTAATGGGACATTATTTTTCAAAGCCTTACTTTGAAAATGCGGCGAATCACTTCTGACAATCTGTTGAAAACAGTTGAATACTTTATTTATGGTTGATTTACTTTTCGAAGAGCTTTAGTTTAATAAAAAAAGCGTAAATTATCAAGTTCACAAGTACTGAAATAATTAGATTTTTTTTTAGCCATAACAAAAATTTTCATATAACTAGTATAAAACTATTATTATACCAGTATTATTACACTATTGTTGTGCATGAACAATTTTTTAAAGCTAAATAAAAATGTACTAACAACCAAACAATGTAGAATCTCTTTTCAAAATTTTTTTTTTTTTTTTTAAATCATTGCTCCAGTACTAAATTCCAGAGAGAAAATTGATAACTATGGTTTTATGCAGAAACAGTTGTGGGTTACGTGACAGGGCGCCCTCTCAACACTTTTGTGCTTGCCTGAATTTTGATGTCTGTTGTTTCAGTGTTGAACCTGACCCTGATTGACTTGCCGGGCCTGACGAAGGTGCCGATCGGCGACCAGCCGGTGGACATAGAGAACCAGATCAAGGCCATGATCTTCCAGTTCATCCGGCGCGACGCGTGCCTCATCCTCGCCGTCACTCCGGCCAACACGGATCTCGCCAACTCCGACGCGCTCAAGCTGGCCAAGGAGGTGGACCCGCAAGGTAACCTTACTTGTATTATACATGGTGTAACAAAACTCAAAGTACAAGCGGGAATCCAGTGAATCTACATAATGTTTAGATTTTGTAGAATAAAATTTTTTGATTGGACCCTTAGTTTTTGAGAAATTTGCGTACGAAGTTGATTTTCTTTTCGATTTTTTTTGCAAATTGCTATTAAATATCATATATTTAGTCCTATCCATAGTTATAATTATAATTATCCATAGTTATAATTATAATTATCCATAGTTATAATTAATACTATCCATGAAGAGAAAAAAAAAACGCATTTTAATAAGAATTTATGCAATTTTACATAATCTGAAATACATATGAAAACTTTTGTGAAAAAAAAATATTATTTTTTCAAGTTCATGTTAAAAAGTCATATTACACAATCGTCTCCGAATATGATGTAGATTCACCAGTTTCGGATTGTACTTAGGGTTTTGTTACACCCTGTACATGGTGTAAAAAAACTCCATCTACAAGCGGGAAACCAGTGAATCTGCATCATATTTGGAGTCGATTTTGTAGAGTAAATTTTTTTGATTTGACCCATAGTTTTCAAATAAATTTAGTACGAAGTTTTTGCAAATTGTTTCCTGTTTGTACATCAAGTTTTGGTACACCATGTAGGTATAATATTTTTTTAAATCTAAAATTTTCTTATTTTAATTGTTATTATATTCTTTTTAAAAAAGAAAAATTTCAGTTATTATGATATCCCTACTCGAATATATCAATTATAATAATTGATTGTCCGTAGGTCTCCGCACTATCGGCGTCATCACGAAGCTGGACCTGATGGACGAGGGAACGGACGCGCGCGACGTGCTGGAGAACAAGCTGCTGCCGCTGCGGCGCGGCTACATCGGCGTGGTCAACCGCTCGCAGAAGGACATCGACGGCAGGAAGGACATCAACGCTGCCATGGCCGCTGAGAGGAAATTCTTCTTAAGGTAGGAAGATAACCATATTTTATTATTATTATACGCAGGCAGCTTTTGCTGGTGCGCCTATATCTTTTGTACTGCTTCTTGTCTGCCTTCTGCATCTAAACGGTTTTCAAACTGGTTGACCGTAGTGGAGTGGACTACTAGGCCTGGCAATTTGTTCCAGTGCTGGGAAGGAAGTTTTTCTTAGGGTTGAGGTGGAATTGGGGACTATAGAGTTTCCAGTGTTGGCCCCAATTATGTTACACTTATTATACCAATTCCAAGCGTTTATTTTACTTTGACAGCTCGATTATGTATCGATTAGGGATGTCCTAATGCGTTACCGAATCGATTTCTCATAAAAATCGACTTTATTTATGCAGAAGTTTTAATCAATTCAACGCATTTATATTTTATTTTTGCTCAACATTTTGTAGTTTATAAACATACCCAGACGTTTATAGCAGAGTTTATATTATGAAAGCGCTGTTGCAAAACTTTTTTTTTTAACAGTCTTTATTCAATAAAAAATATGACAAAAAATACATAATTAATTTCTTTACAAAAGAAACTTTAAATACAGTCCCGATAAACTCCTTAATTGGAGTTTGTCATCTGGTGCAGGAGCTACAGAAAACTCAAATATGCATAAGTATGCATAAGTAGGCTCAATAAACATCGATATCGATAAATATCGGAGCTAAAGAACATGTGCTTCACTATCGTAAAGACAAAAACATGAAGTATTGCATTTTTCGGTCTATGGTTGCCTGTCAATAATTACTGAACTTTATAGGCGCCCATGTGTCAAAAGTAAAATAAACGCTTGGAATTGGTATAATGAAGTTTTGTGTTTGCAGTCACCCAGCGTACCGCCACCTGGCTGAGCGGCTGGGCACGCCGTACCTGCAGCGGGTGCTGAACCAGCAGCTCACCAACCACATCCGCGACACGCTGCCCGGCCTCCGTGACAAGCTGCAGAAGCAGCTGCTGATGCTGGAGAAGGATGTGGAGCAGTACAAGTTCTTCAAGCCCAATGACCCCTCTATCAAGACCAAGGCCATGTTGCAGTGAGTACACTACACTCTACACTTATTACTTATTATTTCATTGAATATATGAAGAAAAGCTTAAATCAAATCAAATGGTTTGACATTCTAAATCACAAAGGAACAAATGAGGCATATAGAAACAAAGGCGGAAGTGTCCACCTGCAGTCGAAAATGAGTTAAATATGCAGTTTTGTTTGGAAAGTTATGTATTTTCTCCATAGAATATTTGTTTGTCAAAAAAACCGCATTAATCCATTTCATTTTAGATTTAAAGTTTTGTTGTTGAAACAAAAACGGCAGTGTCCAATACAAAAACGGCAGAATTGCAAAACTAAACAAACCTTTTTTCGTGATTGCCAACAATTGAAGAAAGTGGACACTTCTGCCTTTGTTTCTATATGCCTCAATCATTTGCTCACCAGCTTGGAATTTCTTCACTTCAACTCTTCAAGATAATCTACCAAATTTTGTAAATGAATACCTCGAGTGAGGTATTTCATTAAGAAAAAAATAAATAAATTGTAATATGTGAAATAAATAAATTTAGTCTAGTCTTGATTTATAGCATAAAATACAACGTAATGGTTTTTTCGACCGGGACGTCTTCCTTGTCGAATCGAGAGGTCTCGCATGTAAAAAAATGCCCGAAAATATAAACGCAAATATGTCCGTTAAAAAAATTTTTCTCAAAATTGAACTCGAAAGGACAATACGGAGCGGCCGCAAAACCCATCTTGCGATGGGTTTTTCGAGTCGAAATCGAGTTGCGCTTTTTGAATAAAAAACAAAAATCGTCTGTATGAAAAATGGTTATTAACAGAAAAAAATGCATAAAAACGTTTTGAAAGAAGCCAAGTTTTCTACCGGTCGAAGATAAAGGTATCGCAAGCTATGGGCACGCGCTACAAACATGCACACCCCTGTGACCGATGAGAAATCGACAAAATACAGGGGAGTTTTCCTGCCGGAGGCTAGCTTGACAGGGGCGCGTCTCCGTCTTATACAGAGAAAAGTGCGAGTGGAAGAGGGACAAACGCCCTTAGGTGTATAATTGGGGAGAAAAGCAGCTTCTCTGGTGACTGTGGAGTCCTATACAAGACCGGCACAGTCAACTACATCTCTCATTCTCCAGATTGTGAGGGGAATACAGTTGGTCGCTGTTTTGCTTGCTATCTTTCTCCATTTGGTTCTATATTAGTAGCTTCTGTATTGCTATAATAAAACAATGACTTTCAATGTACAAGTTATATTAAAGTTAAGACACCTAAACGGAACTAGCTCTAATATCAAAATGTACACCGCCGAAGGGACCGAGGGGGGGGGAGGTTGGGGGGGAGAGAGGGGGGGGAGGGATCGAGGGAGGGGGGGGGGGGGAGGGGGGGAAAGGTGAGCCGCACGGGGGGGGAAAAAGGGGGGGGGGGGGGAGGGGGGGAGGGGGGGGGGGGGGGGGGGGGGAGGGGGGAGAGGGGGACACGGGACGATCGTGGTAAGGGGGGAGGGGGGGGGGGGGGAGAGGGGGTGGGGGGGGGGGGGGAAGGGGGGGGGTGGGGGGAACTCTTCGGGGGGGAGGGGGAGGGTGTGAGAGGAAGGACAGAGAGGGGGGGGGGGGTGGAGGAAGGGGGGGGGGGGGGGGGGGGGGGGGGGGGGGGGGGGGAGGGGTGTGTGGATTGGTTGTGTAAAGGTAAGAAGACCGGTGTGTGTGAAGGGTGTGGGGACCGTTGGTGGTGAGAGGGGTGGTGTTCACTGAGAGGGGTGGGGGGTGGGGGAGATTGCCGTGGTGTGTGTATGTATTTTGGTTGAGTTTCACCGGTGTCAGAGTGCTTTGAAATGTGGAGGTTGAACCTCGATCGAGGATCGGCTAACCTCTTCTCACACAACACCACCAGCATATCTTTGGATCCAATAACACCCGACACTTCCACGATATGAACCCTTCGAGATAGACATATGTCGAATGTAAGATAATTTACATAGGAATAATAGCCATTGAGTGTCCATTCATGAATAAAACATGGTTACATGGTTTTTATTTTTATCCATTTCCAAGCAAAATTTTGGCAGGCATAAATATTTGCAAAAAACACTTTTTGACGGTGTTTTTATATTATAAAACTTAGTTCTTCAGTTTGGAAATAGTTATAAGTCTTAATGTCGTTGGTTCAGTCTGGACTCAAAATATAGTAGTACATATGTATCATATTATTTTTAGGTTTATTAATTTACTGTCCCCAGAAGTAAGGAACTTGATTACAACAGTTGAATATTTAATTTGCTGTGTGTTTGTAAATCAAAAGCCTGCATGACACATGACCTTTCTTAGTCCATATGATTTCACCTCACTGAATATTGAGCACTGGAAAAATGATTTTTCCACACGTTTTAGACATCAATTAAAAGTTTTTTTTAATTTATTTATTTTACCACCTCAACAGGCCGGGAGGCCCAATTACAGAGGGGAACAACGTCGCAAACACCCAGGCATGGAGAAAAATCACTTTTGATTTTTTGAGTTCTCACCGGAATCGAACCCGGAACCTCCGTATCGTGAGTCCAGCGTCTTAGCCATTACGCTACGGAGGCCGCCATGATATTTTGTATCGTCTTCGTTTGTATAGTCTTCTTGCTTAACAAATGAAATATTTATTTGCTCTAGTCGCAGTGTTTCTTAACGGGGGCGCCAACGCCCCCTTGTGGGCGTTTTGGAGGTCTGGGGGGGCGTTTTTAAATTTTTAGCATTTAGGGGGCGCTGCAGAAGTTCGAGTGGGCACTGTGTCAATATAGATAAAGTACACTTTCACGCGCGAAATTTAGGCATAATACTCAATAACTACCTACAAGGGGAAAAAGGGATTGTAAATAAATACCTCAGCACGGGCAATTGCCAGTGAGGTATTTCATAGATCTAAAAATAAAGTAAATTATATAAAATTTTTAAATTAAAAAAAATATTATGTTCTTCATATAAAACATGGGCCCATTTAGAAAGGTTCAAAATATCACCTATGAGTGTAAGTTTTGTATGGTCCGAGGCGGGACACTTTTTACGTGTGTGTTAATTGCGTTGGATAATTTTGCTGTGGAAAAGGGGGTGATTCTTTCAATAGGGCTAAGAAACACTGAGTGCTGCATTTCACAGAGAAAATCAAGGACCTCTATTGTATGGAGAAATGGCCACAGCGCATCCTCTCAATGTCT